>CAJNOJ010000453.1:0-68491 GCA_905250025.1 Adineta ricciae
CGGTATCGGTCGATTCGATGGAGAAGAACATTCGCTGATAGTTTTTTGGTGCATCATCTCCATTTTTTTCTATACTTTTATGTCGCAAATAGCATACACGACAATTAACTAAAATGGTCTACAAATGAGAATTGGAAAAAATCAGCCAATATTAGGTTGATGCATAAATAAAGACCGTTTTTCCTATTAATACAAGAAGAAAACTCGGTCGTTAACTATGCATCAACCTAATAGTAACACATTGTAGCAGGTACGTGACGTTCTTTTCTTTCATTGTAAAATAAAAAAGCTCTTGTTTGTTTTCTATACTTTCACATTAAGTACGCAACGTTAAAGAGAAACAGAATACCACTTTTGCGTTTCTCTTCACTACAGCTAAACAAATAACTTCACTTCACAAAACTCAAGTTAAGGGCTAAATGTTCATTGATAAAACAAGAAGAATACGAACTTGTTCTTCTTAGTTTTTCTATAAGATTTATTCGGGAAAGTGAATCATCTTCTTTCGTTAACCTTTTATAGCCGGCTGTATAATCAGTGTTCTAGCAATATCTTGCGATGTCCACATTCTTTTTTGACACTACCCGTCAAAAATTAACTTATAGAAATATTCTTGCGTAAATATATTCTGTTTTTATTACGACAAGGATCGACAAAGTGTACTCTTTTCAAACGAGACTTCTTCAACATTCAATAGATCGATCGTGTCACTTCTGTATCTTTATCTTTCACCAACTCAATTCTTACAAAATTTTACCAGACTAAAAGTATATCACCTCGCTTTCAACATTCTTCTTCCGCTTACATTTTCATCTCGACGTTTGTTTTCTTGGTCTTTAGTGTCACCTATTTTTAGAATTTGAACCATCACGAATAATATTGTGTTCAATTGTCTTATCATGACACTTTTCATTTGTATAACATTGTTCACGAGGAAAATAGCAGAACTTAGATTCTTGTATTCGTCCTCCTCCGTGAACTCCTACGATTAATCGATGAACAACATGCGATACAGATGATGATTTACAGAAGTTTCAATCTGATATAGATAAATTCATTTATATATACAACTGATTTTCAATAAGAGTATTTTCTTCGTTTTTCCTCAAATGGTATTTTGAAAAACACGATTTTTTACTAACAGAAAAACTGGCGACCAGAAGGGTCCTCGTAGCTCAAAGATACGAGATGAGAACACGAAAACGGGGATGAGTGCATAAAGCGAAAGAGAGAAATCGAAAAAAATTGTCTTGCTTATCCAAGAATTAAATCAAACCTTGCGACTCGATAGCGCGTTCAATCAGCAATATAAAAAAATTTTCTTCTGCATCAAATAGCAAAACTGTTGGCATGCCTACATTTCCATTGACAACACTTTCATTTTTCATTTCTTCAAACCAACGCATTATTCGGTGATTATCATAATCCGCAATGTAAATCCGACCAACATCATCAACGAGAATTTCTTGACGATTACTCAATTAATTAAAAATCGTTCAATCCTCATTCATTTCAATGGATTTCTGCATGACATAATTCCAAAAAAGAAACCAAATTGTTAATTGATTTCGATCTTTGGATAATTGAAATCAACTTGGATGAGATTGACTGTGTGAAGATAAATCAGTATCGATTCATCTTGTGTTAATCCATCGAAACATGTTCGACAATTTCTCAATGTAGTTTCAACATATGGTGAAAATGATACTGGTGAGTTTTTCTCATGAGTATTGCATACATGTTCGNATTCCAAAAAAGAAACCACATTGTTAATTGATTTCGATCTTTGGATAATTGAAATCAACTTGGATGAGATTGACTGTGTGAAGATAAATCAGTATCGATTCATCTTGTGTTAATCCATCGAAACATATTCGACAATTTCTCAATGTAGTTTCAACATATGGTGAAAATGGTACTGATGAGTTTTTCTCATGAGTATTGCATACATGTTCGAATTATTTTTCATTGTATGAAAGTTTGACCAGACTGGGAAAAACATGTCGCTCACGTGAACCTGTGATAAGATGTTTTTGCTCGTTCTGTTGGTTTTTCTTTCAATAGAAAAAGAATTCTTGTTCTTTCTTCTGACTTTTTTTTCCATGTGGCAAAGCATCTCAGACATCCTGCAATGACTATCACTGGTTTCATGAGTCATAACTACTGAGAAACTGGGTATTTGTTGGTAATAAAAGGGCAACTGTTGTTGAGTGAAACAAAACATTTTGCAACACTAATAGATCTCACATCAATGAAGCTCTCAAAATTCCCACTAATGTCTCTTCGATGTATCAATTTCAGCGGCCCTCTGATATCAACTGATCAGGATGGATTCAATCTGGAATTAGGTTCAACGAAATCAATAAACGCAACTGCATTATGGGCAATTACATATGCAGATCCATTATGGATACTAACTAATCAAAGTTCTCTGATGTGCCTCGCGTTTAATGTGAAGGACAAATGTATTTGCATCAAATCCAACATTGGTGAAATATCGGTTCACCAATCATTGAAAGTGAAAATTGATGATCAATATTTGCAGCTCCGACTATCACCAAACGTTACGGCAGATCATAAGTTGACACTTGAATTATTTCCCAGCAACGAATACACAAATGAAATTTTCCCAGTATTTATTGCCTTTGAGGGTTACCATAAAATACTACGTTCTATTGAATCTGATTTCATCTTTAATGATCAGATGATGAACTCTAAAATACTGACTCTTAACGATATAAAAGATAAATCTTATGATTACGTTGTCATCGGTTCTTCATTTTGTTCCTTGGGATTTATTCACCAAATTTGTCAAAGAGATCCCAACGCTAAAATCCTCGTATTGGAAAGAGGATTACAATATCTTTCAGAACATCATCAACACGGCTGTTCGTCTCCTCCAAAACATGTGGAACTCAGATCTTGGACCGTCGCTACCGCAACCGCCCAAAACGAATCTATTAAAAATGTCTATGGTCAAATACCATTATTCGGTGGAAGATCTCTCTATTGGAGTGGATGGTGTCCAACACCTTCAACCGAACAGCTGGCCGGGTGGCCGGAGAGCCTCAAAATTTCATTACAAGAAAAATATTTTGATCTTGCCAAAGAACTTCTCAATGTCATCACAGCAGATCAAATACGTGCACGAGAAAATGATCATCTTATTTACAATAATTTTCAAACTTCGTTAAAACAACGTTTAAATGAAGTGATGAGCATAGATACAATCAAAGAAGTTCAACATGCGCCTCTTGCGATGGGCAATGATCGGTAAGTGCGATTTCCTATGAAATTCTTATTCATCATCTTCTTTGTTTTAGATCGATCAAATTCTCCACGGTTGAAAATCTCTCATACATGAAAAATGTAACGATAGTATTTGATTGCGCAGTGAACAAGATTGTACATGATGGACACAAAGCAACAAGACTTCAAACACGTCAAGGGTCTATTTCATTATCAAATAATGCCAAATTGATTTTGGCCATGAGCACATTACCCGCGACCACGTTAGTTCTCAATTCATTCTCGGAGACCGAATTTCCGCAACTTGCAAATGTTGGAAAACGTTTTACCGCACATTTTGTCAGTTCGGTTACAGCACGAGTGCCCAGACATCATTTACTTCCATTACCGAACGATGCAGCCGGAGTGGAATTGGGTGCACTTTATATTCCCGGTATAAAAGAGGGCGCACAATATCATCTTCAATTATCTGCAGTGGCTTATACTAAAACTAACAATGACGATAATATTCATAAAATTTGCAAGAAATATTCAGCCAATTCAATATCGAAGGAATGTATCGATCCTTCGCAAGATTTTGTCATAGTTTCTTGTTCAACATTGGGAGAATTAGATCATAAGAATAAGAATAACCAATTTAATTTGATGAATAATGATCATGACGATCTTACCAGCAATGGAGAGTTGACCATTCAATTAAATGAACAAGATGAACAACTACGGAATTGGATGGACAATGTTACATTCAAAGTAATGAACAAACTTTCGTCGAATGACGATCTCGAATATTGGCATGAAAATAATCAAACTTGGAAGAAAGATCTTCCATCATCTGATCAAATTCGAAAGAACTGCGCTGTTCACGATGCATCAACAATGTGGATTGGAGATATTGACACACCGGTGCAACTCGATTATCGTCTCCGTGGCGTAGATAATGTTTATATTACCGGTGGGGCATTGTGGCCCACTGGTGGTTCATGGAATCCTGTTGTTACTATCGTGGCTATGGCAATGCATTTAGCTGATACAATACACGATAATTCCAATTCTTCATCTCAATAAGAATCTCATCGACATTCTATAATTGACAATGTACATTTGCTAATTTTGAGTTATTGTTTTTAATCGTATATCTAATATATAAATAATAAAATCGTTTCTAGTGTAGTTTATATTTCATAAGCAAACGAGAAATGGTGATTCTTTACGTATATTATCTTAACGACAAAGAACTTTCAATTGAATACCTTTCACTAGTTGAAAAAGTGCATTACGAAAAAGACTTCCACCGCTTAATGTATAAATATAAAATGAGATTCCACTCGCTGTAAAATTCATCAAAGTAACGAAATTAAAAATAAAATTTTCGATCGCCGATTGAATTGATTGAGTTGATGTGCTTGCAGAGATTGATGTATAAGCTTTCTGAATGGCATGTGGACAAGTTAAAATAATGAATAACGTCACTTGAACAGAGAGCATTTTTAGTAAATGTCGATTGATTTTTCTCTTCGCTTGTTGCTGATCTCGAGTAAGATTTGTAAATGTTCTCGGTGGTTCAATACTCATTGAAACCATCGGAATCGCTTGAATACGATTTCGAGTATACCGAGTGTTTTGAATTATCATTATTCCGAAACCAATCATTAAACACAATGGAAATAAAGTTGTAATCACTGCATAAATCACATCTGTGACAACTCGACAAATGTACGTTGATCCATAACATCCGCGTAAAGCTCCAGTCAGATTCGCTTGATAACAACAAAGTATTGGAATATTCAAAAGAATCGAGAAAATAAGAATCACAATTATACAACGTCGTGTGTTTTTCAATGTACTTATTTGTCTTCGATTTGCATTGATACAAGTTGATAACCATCGATCAATTGTTGCGAATGCGATTAACCACAATGTAATTGTTCTTGATGTGTATAAAATGAAATTTCGTGTACGACAAATCCATTCGACTGTAGATGTCAGATCAACTGTATAACCCGCCATCATTCGACTTGTCAATCCACTGATGATCGCAATTAGACTCGATATTGACGAAATGAGAAATACACCGCAGATGTATTGAAACAAATCGGTTTTTGGGATAAAACTAAGATATTAAGGAAATTTCCAGTTATACCGAAGATATAAATAAATATTGGAATATAACGATTGATGAAATCAGACGCACGATTCCACGAATCGATTATATCGGAAGAAGAAGACATCTTTATTCTCTAAAAGAGGTGAATAAATATAACATGAGAATGAAATCGAAGAAAAATAAAAGTTATTATAATTAGATTTTTCAATATACATCACAAAAGAAGTTTATTCGAGTGAAAGTTCCTGACATTTTATTATATTAAAATATTAATGTTGGTAATTCAGAGAAGCATTATTTTTATTTTAGATAGAATTTTTTTGACAGATCTAACTCTTTCTCGCAAAAATCATGTTGCCCAATTTTCTTCTAGTGAAATGCACACTAACATACGATATTTACTTCAAGAATCTTCATTTGTTTGATGTTTTATACGAACAAAAATATCGATCTACATTTCAGCATAATTGGATTCATTTTGATAAGAAGATTGACATGTTCTATTTAGATTCTGTTTGTCTACTCCTTCTTTATTTTACAAAACTTTCCTTTCCATACGATCATTCAATGTTTTACACTATGCAACAAGTTATTTCGTTATAGATAAATCCGATTATTTTTAGAAATTTAATTAAATTATCAGCTTTCTACGATGAGAATTAAGTCAACCAGTAAAAAAAAACATTGTGTCTACACTTCAATTTGTTAAAATGAGAATTATGTTAAGAACGACTAGTTTTCTACACAAATTAATATGCGGAGACGTATGCAATTTACACGTGTAATACTCTCAACATGTAAATAATGTGATAATTGGGTTCGTCACGGTGTTTGACGAAATATTCTATGATAGGTTTTTTCGAAATTTGATTCGAGCACGAAATCATATTCTCCGTCGTATGAAAGGAAGAGAAAAATGTATATCAGAGACGAATATCATTGTACCGCGAAGACGAAAACACGCCATCGTTTTAATTGGCAAAGAATATAGATATTTACTAATGATTAATGATATAAATCAATTGTGGTATTCGCTTATATTCTTCAAAAACTCGCCATAATAACATCGAACGTTGATATAATCGGACTTCTTTGACACGATTGTGTTTTCTCCTTGAAAAAACGACTGTAACATGTACGTTGAGCGCATCTAAGCGTGATATTTCATTTAATTCGAAGATATCGTGAAAATGAGTACATCGACTTCTGTTCCAAAAGTCTATCAAAACGCGAATCCTTTACTTTATACATTTCGTGATGATAATACCGGAATTCAACCATATTTTATCTTCCCACTTCAATTCCTTTTCTTCGATTTATCATTACGTTTTTGGGATCGAATAGCATATGGAACATGGTATTTACCAGGTGAATTAATTCAAATCGAACTTGCTGGTTACGAATCCATACGAAAACAAGATTATATAACTTATACTTATCTTTGGTTAACTTCACATATCAATGTTATCTACGTTATGGTACCGTTTAAAGGTCTTTTCTCTCGGAAAAAGCCTTCACCTAGAAAATTATTAAATATTAAACTTCACGAAAAAGCGAAAGAAGTAACTTTTGATATTTTCGATATTGTTTTCCATTGTGTACCTTTGATTGCTCATACAATTTGGTATTGTATTATTCAATCGAATTGTGGTTCGGGAGCAAATTCATCAACATGGAATTGTTATAATCTCTTTGGTTATCGAATATATAATTATATCTTCGATTCCTACACAGATTTTGCTTATTCATTCATATCCAAATTGTATTATTATCGTGAATATGGATATGCACTTCATATTATTAATCAGAGAAAAGGAACATTCAGAAGAATTGTATCGAAAACGATCTTTTGGATTGCTTTCGCTCTATCTGCAATTACGTTCATCTTCATTAGTGCAATAATTCTTCCGTATTTGTTTACAAATGTCATTCCAATGATAGTCATTTACGCGTTCATTTCAATGATTTATGCATATGTAGTGACAGTTGTCAATCTCATCTTGTATTATTATACTGCAATAACAGGAAGAATATTCGATTTGAAAGGTGAAGAGATCAGTTGGATAAAAACGCAAATAAAAAAACTTCGTCATAATCGACGATTGGTAGTTTCGTTCGGAATAAGATTATTTCCGTATATAATGGCGATAATGTTCAATTTATCACAATATATTTATTACGGAGAAAGTTTTTGGACAGCGCTTACAAGAGAAGCGGATGCCAGAGAACCAGCGGATTATTTTCAAAGGATGTCGCAAGCACCACAAATTCTCCATACAATTCTAAGTACAATTTAATGCTCTTTGTTTTTCTTGAAAGTGACAATTTACTTCTATCTAATAGTTCTAGCTGAATAAAAGTTACTAGCTTAACTGAATCATTCCATAGAAACGTCGAATATTTACCAGAGAAAATAGAAGAGGGAAGGAAACGCGCGGAAGTTTTTTCATGTGTTTTTACAATTGCGTTTCGAAATGAACAAAATACAAGTTGTCATAAAGAAAGAAAACATCTTCTTTTTTTTTCGATCGATGTGACTATATGTTCGATGAAATATCAAGAGAAAATCATTAATAGTATTTCTTTGTATATTGATTATGGCAATAAGTGTTATTGTAACAGTCATTTTACCGGAAAAAAAGCAAACATTCTGTTGTACTTACTTTTTCGGAAACAATAATCCAAAGTAACAATCAATGATCTGTACAACGATATTTTCATCAAGAATTCATTTAGGTGAGAGAGTTACTGAAACCATGACAAGATCATACTGCGTCTTTGCTAAAAACCGACTTGTCTTAGTTGCTGACGGAGAAGTATACATCAGCATTTGCTAACCAGTATGGAATTATACAATCCATTGAGTGATATGTGGATATAACAATAAGAACGATGATGTATAAACGATCTGAACAAGTATTGATGAAAACCGTTGATTTGTGTGATGCTACGATGAGTATTTGGATATTAACAGAAATGATGACATCTATCCTCCAGAAAACAATGACGAATCTTTTTGAATAGAAATTTATTATGATGAAGAAAAAAAAAGACAAGACTTTTTACGTAGTATCCACATCGAATTTCTGAACACGATCGTTACTACAATCGACAACATACAATCGACCTTCACGATCGATCGCCACTCCTGTTGGACAACTGAATTGATTGTTTTGTTTTCCACGTCCTTTCTCTCCGACAACAACAGTTCCTTCCGTAGCTCCTCGTAACCAACGAACAATTCGATGATTATAACAATCTGCAATATAGATACTTCCAAATTGATCGACAATAACTCCTTCGGGGTGTGATAATTGTGCGAGACTATTTCCTTGTCCATGTCCTCCAGCTACGACAGTTCCTTCCTTAGCGTCTTTTTTCCATTTCATAATTCGATTGTTATTTCGATCGGAAACATAAACTGAAACTTCTTGATCGACAAAGATAAATGTCGGAAAATTTAATTGATTCAAATGATCACCTTTACCATTGCCACCAGCGACAACTGTTCCATAAGTTTCTCCTTGTCTCCACCGTCGAACTTCATGATTATCCGCATCAGACACATAGAGATCTCCGAAAAAGTCCACCGTTAACCCGCAACAATTGATATTTGAAATGATCGTTTGTTGATTGAGACGATTTCGACGTGAACAACGAACAACACGTCGATTTCCATAATCACAAATGATTAACGTATCAGTTATTCGATCGACAATCACATCTGTCGGACGATTCAATTGATCTGCACGATTTCCTTTTCCATTTCCACCTGCGACAACTTGTCCATTATTTGCTCCGCATTTCCATTCAACAATTCGATGATTTCCCAAATCAGCAATGTAAATTTTCTGTTCACCCGTCTGAATTCCAATACCATGAGGACAGTAAAGTTGATTCGTTTGTGTTCCGTTCCCATATCCACCAGCAATGGTTGTTCCATGTTGCTTCCATTTCGTACTAATCTCCAAATTCCGCGAAAGAAGTCCTCGTCCTATCGAACTCGACATTTTTCATCGTTAAAAACTCAACGAATTTTTCTCTTACCTAGATTATTCAGTGGAGTTTCATTTAAATACACATGTCCACGTCGATACAGAGCGTTAATACTCAAAGGTCTTTGCGTTCGGTTACTTTCTTCGAAAACATCGGCGGCGATACCTTGAAAAATCTGCACGATATCTTCATTTGGATTTGCAATATGTTTTAACAGATGTTTGGTAAATAAACCATTTCGGTCATCATCTAATCCATCACTCGCTGTTTGATCTGCATCACATGCAAACTGGATAAACGTTCCAGCAGGAGATTTCATCGTATGTAAACCCTTTCCTTCAGTCACCGCTAAAAGACACAAAATGATGAAAGAACTTTAACAATTTTCTTCGAACCTTTGGGTTTTGGACTTCGCTTTGGCCAATATAATCTACAACAATCGAGAATACATATAGTTACATAGGAAGAAGTCTTCTCCGCCAATCTTTTTATTGTTCGTTCAACCGGAACAGCAAAATCTTCAACATCATCTTCCGTTTCAATTTGTCCATCATCAATCGGCATGAGATAATTTGTTCCTTTGATCTGATATCCATGTCCAGAGAAATAAAACAAAACTAAATCACCATCATTGATTGTTTTAGAGAAACTATTAATTGTTGCGATCATCTGTGAACCGGTTAAATCAAGTTTAGTCGTGACATGAAAACGAACGTTGGACAAAACTTCGCTGAGATCGTTGGCATCATTGATACAATGACGAAGTTTACTTTCTGGACGAAAGTAATTGTTATTTCCAATGATAAGAGCGAGTTTTCGACGGGATGTCGATGGACGACGTAGGGTAGCCATGAAAATGTTTATCTTCAAGAAAACCTTACAAGGCAATGTCGATGATTTTTGACTTGACACTCGAAAACGAGTCAATCAAAGAACGGTAAGAAACGCGACGATTTGGAACAGATGTACTTGTTTGACAATCTCCTAGATCAATGATGTATATTTCTTCTTATATCATATGGAGAAAACGAACGATGAATGTATAAAAAGTTATTATCATTGACACATATGATGTCCATAGACAGAACGAAAGAAAAACGATGTATGTATACCACCGTTATTGAACTAGTCAAACGCTTGGATATTCATTGACGAATATCGAGGTGACGATAGTGTCATACCTCGATCATATACACACGTGGGTGGATATCAAATATCAAAGAGAAAGAGAAAAAAATGTATCACCGAGAATTTACGTCATGATGAGAAATACGATTGTATTACATTTTCAAGTCAAAGTTTTTCTCATGAAAACTGAAATGCATATGCGCAGATAAATAACCTGATCAAACTTGCGTTATGAAAAATATTTTACTAAAAGATTAATTAATAAATTTGGCAAATATTTTTCTCCTGAAAAACGACTTCACTGGTTGACTGAAGTGTTTGACTTTATATTTGACGTTCAGATTATACGTTGAGCAAATAAACAGGTATTAAGTTTTGCTTTATCAAGAGATGACTTTCAACCAACTATATATAAAACAAATTAACACGTACTTTTGCGTATTTCATCGAGAGAAAAGCTTTTCCAAAGTTTTCAGCAGAATATCAACATTGAAACAATGCGTATGTATTCATTTCGACAAATTGATACTTTTTACAAATTTTCTTCTTTTCAGATGCGACATCACCAGTCGAGTATCGCACACATCGTATTAAGAAAACTTTCACAATCATAGGTTTGATCATCTTCATTCTCTCCTTAGCATTTCCCGCATATCTTATAAAAGTCAGCGTGACAAATCCTATCAATACAATTGTGAAAACAAATGTTACTGAAAATCATTCTCAAACGGCTCATGTTGCTACGCCTAGTTTGACAACATATTCGCAATTGCAAACATCTTATCCAGAAACAGTTCACTGTTCATGTACTCAAACATCAATTAGCTATTCAAGTTTTCTTGGTATTAGACACAAACTTCATGAGATTTGCAGCAGTGAATTTATTTCTCAAGAATGGATTTCTTATCTTTCATCTAACCAATTTCCAGTTTTATCCAATGATTTTCGAGCAATAAGTCCAATGTTATTTAAAGCATTACGTTCACTTTGTGAAGTCAGTCAACAGATGGTTCATCACAATATAATGCAGTTTTTATCTAATGAATATGTATCCACAAGTGTCACACCTGCGAATTTATTCCATGTACAAATACAAACACGACTCGATCAACTTCGATCCGCAATGTCTGAGAGTTTTTCGTTAACATTTTCAATGATTCGTGAAACAATTCAAGCCAATGCTTTATTTTCTGGTTTAGGAACAAATTTCCAGTTGTCAGTAGAGAATAACAATGTATCCACCGTTCCACTCTTGTATAACGGATGTAGTTGTGCATTGTCATCGAAATGTATTACTCCAGCTGCGATCTATAATTCTACAAATAGCGAGATTTTATTCGTAGTACCGGGTTTTTACAAGGGTTGTTATGTTATGGAATCATTACTTCAATCGGACCTTCGATGTTTCTATAATCAAACTTGTTTAGATAAGTTATCAAGTTATTACAGTTTACCAACAAAATTTCATGTGTTAAACGAAGCAAATTTAAATATGTTTTCTATCAATTCGACTATCGCTGATCTTCTGCGCCGTTTGATGATTGAAGAGCAAGAAATGATACTCTCTTATGAAAATTATTATAATCGATGTAGTCCATCAGCATGTAGTTATAGTTTTCAAGAGCCGTATATGTATGAAAAAGTGGAAATAGTTCGAGCAGAAACTCATTTAGCACATCTGATCGGTACTGTTATCGGAATTATCGGTGGTACAATCGCAATTTTACATATTCTGATGTCAACTTTAATAAAACTGATGATTTAATCACTTTTTTTTCAATGGAAATTTGTGTCTATATCCAATGAAAATTCCACTACATGAACTATAGTTATTGAACTTGAATAGTCGTTGTATAATTGTTCATAATGAGTTAAACCTGTTAATTGAATAGTGACACTTTGATATGTCTTATTCAACGATGTATGAAAAAGACGAACAAATACAATCTGCTACTGAGAATCTATTGACGAAATGTCTCTGTAGTTGTTGTTCGACTTCGAAAGACATTTAAATGGACGATTTTGATTTTCATAAACCGATAAATTCGATTCCATTGTGAACTAACCAAAAACGAACTGAAATTAATGATTATGATATCAGATATCTACATACTCTCACCTTATTTGTTGTTTTCTTTTGTGTCGAATCAAATCGATGAGATTTTTTTTTGAAATAACATTCCGTTGTTGATAAAAGTAATGAATCGATCATAAAGCAACTGAGATAAATTCCTGGAATAGAAATCCATGATGGTTTTCGACAAAGTGAATCAGTTGCACAAGAACAGTTCCATATTAATCGCGATTGATTTAATCGTAATAAGTTCTCGAATAATGAAAAGATTCTTCGGTTGTATGTGTTGACGAAGGCCATTGACTTGAATATCAAATGAAAGTGTTTCGAGAAGTTTATTGGTGATTAATTGCTTGGAATCGAGTTCTTCTAACTGATCTTCAATTGTTCTCTGTGCTTGTTGTTCATACGGAATGGAGATTTGTTCACATGAACAATCTAAATTTTTGCCAAATTTCATTTCGTTTCAAATAAGAATCGTTGTTTTCAGTATCGAATAAATTTAATTGTGCTAATCGGCGAGAGATCATAATTCTCAAATGCATATACTCAGATAAACCTTCAGTTGATGTTGAAAGAAACTTTCTCGTTCGGTTAGTGAGTGTTATTGATATTTATTTCGAAGAGTAGAAAAGAAAAGAACAAGGAAGTTTATGTTTTCACACTGGTTTGCTTTTGTTCTTGTGTTTGTTGATTTCGTAGAAAATTTGAGCTAATTAAATCCTGTTTACAACCCGTATGACTTGCAAACGGAGAAGATTTTGGTCGAACAAGTAATTGAGATATTCCTCCCTAAAAAATTCACATTCAAATTTCAGAAAATAAGAAGAAAAAAATGACGAACTTGTTGATGCATATTCGAACGAAGATCGTTGGGTATATTGGAATTTACACCACTACAATCGGGATGTACAGGACTACTTGGTGAATGTGCAAATGGAGGTTTGTCTTTTCCAATGAAATTAAATGCCGAAAGACGCGAACGATTTCTATTGAAATGAATCTTTTTTCTTCGAACATCAACTGAATAATTTCATACTTAAAACTACTTCCTGAAAGACTTGAGACATCTGATACTCCACCATTCGACTTCGATTGGACGAACAAAATATCACCTACAAAACACAAAAAGGTTTCTTTTACGCGATTTTCATGAATATTTACTTGATGATTGATCACTGTTTACTCGATACGAACTTCGTGCCCATGCAACAGCCTACGAAATAAAAAGATTTTCATCAATAATTCTTCAGATTCATCCTACTTGTCCGTTTGGTTTTGCTAAAATCGTGACACATTCCGGTCCGGTTTCCCATCGTCTCTGTTCTTTCCATACGAATAGATGTGGAGGTTGTGGTTCGATTTCTCTCAGTGCGCCACACCAAATCTGAATAAAAATCTTTTCTCACCTCGTCTCCTCACTCTTCGTTCTCAATTTACCGTGACTGTCTGTCCAGCTCGAATAACGGTATTATAGGGAAATCGGAATCGACACACCGGTGTACAGGCGAGATTTTGTTGAAGAAAATGTCCACCGAGATCATAATCATCCGAATTCGAGATATTTAATAGTCGAAGATATTCACCATTCATTGGTTCGATTTCATGAATTCGAATATTTGATAATGTACTAAATTCAATCGATGAGAATTTGAAAAAAATTCATGAAGGAATCTCACTTTCCCATTTTGTAGCCAATCGTTGGTTTGTTGGTGATTTCCTTATGATGTTGTTTGAACAAATCAGGCATTAAATCGGAATTTTCTCGTTGATATGGAATGACCGGTGTAGTAATTTCTTCAAACGCTTCAGTTGGTGGATTTTCATTGGTCGATTCTTTGTTCTCATCGAAACAAAAACTAACAGATTTGCCGGATTTGATTCTCGAGTCGGATCGTTTGAGATTCGATGAACGTTTTTGTAAAGAAGAATTCGGACGAGGATCAGTTGTCGTAACTGACATTGTCGATGATGAATAAAGTGAGGGTGGATCAGGAGTTGATGTTGTACTTAAATTTGTTAATGATTTCGATTCGAATGATTTGATTGACGGAGGAGATTGTTCTTCTACTAAAACTTCTTCTTCTTCTTCCTCCTCTTCTTCTTCATCGTTATTCAATTGTGTTTCTTCCTCGGGAACAGTTCTATGTGATAAAAACGAACAAAAAATCGAAAGAAAAACGTCCCGAAAGTATTTACTGATCTTTGTTCAGGACTCGTTTGATTGTTGTTAGTTCTTCGAGAATATTTTCATGTGTTTTCGTTGCAATTGACATTAATTGTTGTAGTTGTTCATGTGTTGATCTAACAGTGAGAAGTTTCTGTTCGANTGCATGACATAATTCCAAAAAAGAAACCAAATTGTTAATTGATTTCGATCTTTGGATAATTGAAATCAACTTGGATGAGATTGACTGTGTGAAGATAAATCAGTATCGATTCATCTTGTGTTAATCCATCGAAACATGTTCGACAATTTCTCAATGTAGTTTCAACATATGGTGAAAATGATACTGGTGAGTTTTTCTCATGAGTATTGCATACATGTTCGAATTATTTTTCATTGCATGAAAGTTTGACCAGACTGGGAAAAACATGTCGCTCACGTGAACCGGTGATAAGATGTTTTTGCTTGTTCTGTTGGTTTTTCTTTCAATAGAAAAAGAATTCTTGTTCTTTCTTCTGACTTTTTTCCCATGTGGCAACGCATCTGAGACATCCTGCAATGAATATCACTGGGGAATTCTGATCAAACTCGAGATTGTCATGACATTTCTTAGTGAGTACTGTCGTATTTATTTCATGAGTCATAATTACTGAGAAACTGGGTATTTGTTGGTAATAAAAAGGACAATTGTTGTTGAGTGAAACAAAACATTTTGCAACACTAATAGATCTCACGTCAATGAAGCTCTCAGAATTCCCACTAATGTCTCTTCGATGTATCAATTTCAGCGACCCTCTGATATCAACTGATCAGGATGGATTCAATCTGGAATTAGGTTCAACGAAATATATAAACGCAAGTGCATTATGGGCAATTACATATGCAGATCCATTATGGACACTAATTAATCAAAGTTCTCTTATGTGCCTCACGTTTAATGTGAAGGACAAACGTATTGTCATCATGTCCAACATTGATGAAATATTAGTTTACCAATCATTGAAAGTGAAAATTGATGATCAATATTTGCAGCTCCGATTGTCATCAAACTTTACGGAAGATCATACATTGGCACTTGAATTATTTTCCAGCAGCGAATCCACAAAAGAAATTTTCCCAGTATTTTTTGCCTTTGAGGGTTACCATAAAATACTACGTTCTATAGAACCTAATTTCATCTTTGATGATCAGATGATGAATTCTAAAATACTGACTCTTAACGATATAAAAGATAAATCTTATGATTACGTTGTCATCGGTTCTTCATTTTGTTCCTTGGGATTTATTCACCAAATTTCTCAAAGAGATCCCAACGCTAAAATCCTTGTCTTGGAAAGAGGATTACAATATCTTTCGGAACATCATCAACACGGCTGTTCGTCTCCTCCAAAACACGTGGAAGTCACATCTTGGACTGTCGCTCCCGAAACCGTCCAAAACGAATCTCTTGAGAATGTCCATGGTCAAATACCATTATTCGGAGGAAGATCTCTCTATTGGAGTGGATGGTGTCCAACACCTTCAACCGAACAGCTTGCCGGGTGGCCAGAGAACCTTAAGATTTCATTACAGGAAACATACTTTCGTCTTGCCAAAGAACTTCTCAACGTCATCACAGCAGATCAAATGCGTGCACGAGAAAATGATCATCTCATTTACGATACTTTTCAAACTTCGTTGAAACAACGTTTGAATGAAGTAATAAACATAGATACAATCAAAGAAGTTCAACATGCTCCTCTTGCGATGGGCAATGATCGGTAAGTGCGATTTCCTATGAAATTCTTATTCTTTATCTTCTTTTTTTAGATCGATCAAATTCTCCACGGTTGAAAAACTCTCATCTATGAAAAATGTAACGATAATATTTGACTGCACAGTAAACAGGATTGTACATGATGGACACAAAGCAACAAGACTTCGAACACGTCAAGGATCCATTTCATTATCAAATAATGCCAAATTGATTTTGGCCATGAGCACATTACCCGCGACCACGTTAGTTCTCAATTCATTCTCAGAGACCGAATTTCCACTGCTTGCAAATGTTGGGAAACGTTTTACCGCACATTTTGTCAGTTCGGTTACAGCACGAGTGCCTAGACATCATTTACTTCCATTGCCAAACGATGCAGCTGAAGTGCAACTGGGCGCGCTTTATATTCCCGGTATGAAAGAGGGCGCACAATATCATCTTCAGTTATCTGCAGTGGCTTATACTAAAAATAGCAATGGCGATGATATTCACAAAATTTGCAAGAAATATTCAGCCAATTCAATATCGAAGGAATGCATCGATACATCGCAAGATTCTGTTATAGTTTCTTGTTCAACATTGGGAGAATTGGATCATAAGAATAAGAATAACCAATTTAATTTGATGAATAATGATCATGACGATCTTACCAGCAATGGAAAATTGACCCTTCAATTGAACGAACAAGATCAGCAACTATGGAATTGGATGGATAATGTTACATTCAAAGTAATGAACAAACTTTCGTCGAATGACGATCTCGAATATTGGCATGAAAATAATCAAACTTGGAAGAAAGATCTTCCTTCATCTGATCAAATTCGAAAGAACTGCGCTGTTCATGATGCATCAACAATGTGGATTGGAGATATTGACGCACCGGTGCAACTCGATTATCGTCTCCGTGGTGTAGATAATGTTTATATTACTGGTGGGGCATTGTGGCCCACTGGTGGTTCATGGAATCCTGTTGTTACTATCGTGGCTATGGCAATGCATTTAGCTGATATAATACACAACAATTCCAATTCTTCTCCTAAATAAAAGGAATCTCGTCGACATTCTATAATTGATAATATACATTTGCTAATTTTGAGTTATTGTTTTTAATCGCATGTCTAACATATAAATAATAAAATCGTTTCTGTTGTATTTTATATTTCATAAACAAATGAGAAATGATTCGATTCTTGACGTATATTATCCTAACGACAAAGAACTTTCAATTGAATACCCTTCACTAGTTGAAAAAGTGCATTACGGAAAAGACTTCCACCGCTTAATGTATAAATATAAAACGAGATTCCACTGGCTGTAAAATTCATCAAAGTAACGAAATTAAAAATAAAATTTTCGATCGCCGATTGAATTGATTGAGTTGATGTGCTTGCAGAGATTGATGTATACGCTTTCTGAATGGCATGTGGACAAGTTAAAATGATGAATAACGTCACTTGAACAGAGAGCATTTTTAGTAAATGTCGATTGATTTTTCTCTTCACTTGTTGCTGATCTCGAGTAAGATTTGTAAATGTTTTCGGTGGTTCAATACTCATTGAAACCATCGGAATAGCTTGAATACGATTTCGAGTATACCGAGTGTTTTGAATTGTCATTATTCCAAAACCAATCATTAAACACAATGGAAATAAAGTTGTAATTACTGCATAAATCACATCTGTGACAACTCGACAAATGTACGTTGATCCATAACATCCACGCAAAGCTCCAGTTAAATTCGCTTGATAACAACAAAGTATTGGAATATTCAGAAGAATCGAAAAAATAATAATCAGAATTATACAACGTCGTGTATTTTTCAATGTACTTATTTGTCTTCGATTTGCATTGATACAAGTTGATAACCATCGATCGATTGTTGCAAATGCGATTAACCACAATGTAATTGTTCTTGATGTGTACAGAATGAAATTTCGTGTACGACAAATCCATTCGACTGTAGATGTCAGATCAACTGTATAACCCGACATCATTCGACTTGTCAATCCACTGATGATCGCAATTAGACTCGATATCGACGAAATGAGAAAATACACCGCAGATGTATTGAAACAAATCGGTTTTTGGGATAAAACTAAGACATTAAGGAAATTTCCAGTTATACCGAAGATATAAATAAATATCGGAATATAACGATTGATGAAATCAGACGCACGATTCCATGAATCGATTATATCAGATGAAGACATCTTTATTCTCTGAAAGAATGAAACCTGGATAAAAGAAAAGTTATTATAATTAGATTTTTGAATATACATCAGAAAAAAAGTTTATTCGAGCGAAAATTACTATGCTCTTTTTTACAATAAAATATTAATGTCGGTAATTCAACGAAGCATTATTTTCATTTGAAATGAAATTTTTTCGACACATCACACTCTAACTCTTTCTCGCAAAAATCATGTTGACCAATTTTTTTCTAGTGATCTATATTTCAGTACAATTGGATTCATTTCGATAAGAAGATTAACATTCTCTATTTATATATTTTGTCTATCTATTCCTCCTTTATTTTAAGATAACAAACAATATTTCCTTGCGAGTGAAGAATGTACAACTTTTCTTTCTATACAATCATTCAATGTTTTATACTATGCAACAAATGATTTCGTTAGATAAATTCGATTATTTTTAGAAAATTTAATTAAATTATCAGCTTTCTACGATGATAGTTAAGTCAAGTAGTAAAAAAACGTTTTTGTATACATTTCAATTTGTTAAAATGAGAACTATGTTACGAACAACTAATTTTCTACACAAATTAATATGCGGAGACCTATGCAATTCACACGTGTAATACTCTCGACATGTAAATAATGTGATAATTGAGTTTGTCACGGTGCTTGACGACATATTCTATAATGGGTTTTTTTCGAAATTTGATTTGAGCACGAAATCATATTCTCCGTCGTATGAAAGGAAGAAAAAAAATGTATATCAGAGACGAATATCGTTGTACAGAGAAAACGAAAACACACCATCGTTTTAATTGGTAAAAATATAGATATTTAGTAATGATTAATGATACGAATCAATTGTGGTGTTCGCTAATATTCTTCAAAAATCCGTCCCAATAACACCGAACGTTGATATAATCGAATTTCATTGACAGGATATCACTGTAAGTGTATAATGTTTGTGTTTTCTCCTTGAAAAAACGACTCTAATAGGTACGCTGAGCGCATCTAAGCGTGATATTTCATTTAATTTGAAAGTATTGTAAAAATGAGCACATCGACATCCGTTCCAAAAGTCTATCAAAACGCGAATCCTCTACTTTATACATTTCGTGATGATAATACCGGAATTCAACCATATTTTATCTTCCCACTTCAATTCTTATTTTTCGATTTATCATTACGTTTTTGGGATCGAATAGCATATGGAACATGGTATTTACCAGGTGAATTAATCCAAATCGAACTTGCAGGTTACGAATCCATACGAAAAGAAGATTATATTACTTATACTTATCTTTGGTTAACTTCACATATTAACGTTATATACGTTATGATACCGTTTAAAGGTCTTTTCTCTCGGAAAAAGCCTTCAGATAAAAAATTATTAAATATCAAACTTCACGAAAAAGCGAAAGAAGTAACTTTTGATCTTTTCGATATTATTTTCAATTGTGTACCTTTGATTGCTCATACAATTTGGTATTGTATTATCCAATCAAATTGTGGTTCGGGAGCAAATTCATCAACATGGAATTGTTATAATCTTTTTGGTTATCGAATATATAATTATATCTTCGATTCCTATACAGATTTTGCTTATTCATTCATATCCAAATTATATTTTTATCGTCAATATAGTTATGCACTTCATATTATTAATCAGAGAAAAGGAACATTCAGAAGAATTGTATCGAAAACGATCTTTTGGAGTGCTTTCGTTTTATCTGCAATTACGTTCATTTTCATTGGTGCAATAATTCTTCCGTATTTGTTTACAAATGTCATTCCAATGGTAATCATTTACGCGTTCATTTCAATGATTTATGCATATGTAGTGACAGTTGTCAATCTCATCTTGTATTATTATACTGCAATAACAGGAAGAGTATTCGATTTAAAAAGTGAAAAGATCGGTTGGATAAAAACACAAATAAAAAAACTTCGTCATAATCGACGATTGGTGGTTTCCTTCGGAATAAGATTATTTCCGTATATAATGGCGATAATGTTCAATTTATCGCAATATATTTATTATGGAGAAAGTTTTTGGACAGCGCTTACTAGAGAAGCGGATGCCAGAGAACCAGCAGATTATTTTCAAAGGATGTCACAAGCACCACAAATTCTCCATACAATTTTAAGTACAATTTGATGCCTTTTTTTTGAAAGTGACAATTTACTTCTGTCTAATAGTTCTAGTTGAATAAAAGTTAGTAGCTTGAGTGAATCATTCGATAGAAACGTCGAATATTTACCAGAGAAAATAGAAGAGAGAAGGAAACGGAAGTTTTTTCCACGTGTTTTTATACAATTACGTTTCGAAATAAACAAATATCTTTTTTTTTTCGATCGATGTGAATGTGTTCGACGAAATATTAAGATAAAATTATTAATAGTATTTCTTTGTATATTGACTATGGCAATAAGTGTTATTGTAACAGTCATTTTACCGGAAAAAAAAACATTCTGTTCTACTTACTTTTTTGACAACAATAATTCAAGGTAACAATCGCTGATCTGTACAAAAATATTTTCTCAGTACGAAATTTTCATCAAGAATTCATTAAGGTGAGAGAGTTTCTGAAACCATGGCAAGATCATACTGCGTCTTTGCTAAAAAAATCGACTTGTCTTGGCTGCTGATGGAGAAGTATACCTCAGCACTTGCTAACCAGTATAGAATTATACAATGTATTGAGTGATATGTGGATAACAATAAGAACGATGATTTATAGACGATCTGAGCAAGTATTAATGAAAATTACGGTATTATATGATGCTACGATGAGTATTTGGATATTGACAGAAATGGTGACATCTATTCTCCAGAAAATAATGACAAATCCTTTTCAATAAAAATTTATTATGATGAAGAAAAAAAAGACAAGACTTTTTATGCAGTATCCACATCAAATTTCTGAACACGATCGTTACTACAATCGACAACATACAGTCGACCTTCACGATCGATCGCTACTCCTGTTGGACAACTGAATTGATTGGTTTGTTTTCCACGTCCTTTCTCTCCGACAACAACAGTTCCTTCCGTAGCTCCTCGTAACCAACGAACAATTCGATGATTATAACAATCTGCAATATAGATACTTCCAAATTGATCTACAATAACTCCTTCGGGATGTGATAATTGTGCGAGACTATTTCCTTGTCCATGTCCTCCAGCTACGACAATTCCTTCTTTGGCGTCTTTTTTCCATTTCATAATTCGATTGTTATTTCGATCGGAAACATAAACTGAAACATCTTGATCGACAAAGATAAATGTCGGAAAATTTAATTGATTTAAATGATCACCTTTACCATTACCACCAGCGACAACTGTCCCATAAGTTTCTCCTTGTCTCCATCGTCGAACTTCATGATTATCCGCATCAGACACATAGAGATCTCCGAAAAAGTCCACAGTTAACCCACAACAATTGATATTTGAAATGATCGTTTGTTGATTGAGACGATTTCGACGTGAACAACGAACAACACGTCGATTTCCATAATCACAAATGATTAACGTATCGGTTATTCGATCGACAATCACATCTGTCGGACGATTCAATTGATCTGCACGATTTCCTTTGCCATTTCCTCCTGCAACAACTTGTCCATTATTTGCTCCGCATTTCCATTCAACAATTCGATGATTTCCCAAATCAGCAATATAAATTTTATGTTCACTCGTATGAATTCCAATACCATGAGGGCAGTAAAGTTGATTCGTTTGTGTTCCATTCCCATATCCACCAGCAATTGTTGTTCCATGCTGCTTCCATTTCGTGCTAATCTCCAAATTCCGCGAAAGAAGTCCTCGTCCTATCAAACTCGACGTTTTTCATTGTAAAAAGTCAAAGAATTTTTCTCTTACCTGGATTATTCGGTGGAGTTTCATTTAAATACACATGTCCACGTCGATACAGGGCGTTAATACTCAAAGGTCTTTGCGTTCGATTACTTTCTTCAAAAACATCCGCGGCAATGCCTTGAAAAATCTGCACGATATCTTCATTTGGATTGGCAATATGTTTTAACAGATGTTTGGTAAATAAACCATTTCGGTCATCGTCTAATCCATCGCTTGCTGTTTGATCTGCGTCACATGCAAACTGGATAAACGTTCCAGCAGGAGATTTCATCGTATGTAAACCCTTTCCTTCAGTCACCGCTAAAAGACAGAAAATGATGAAAGTATTTTAACAATTTTCTTCGAACCTTTGGGTTTTGGACTTCGCTTTGGCCAATATAATCTACAACAATCGAGAATGCATATAGTTACATAGGAAGAAGTCTTCTCCGCCAATCTTTTTATTGTTCGTTCAACCGGAACAGCAAAATCTTCAACGTCATCTTCCGTCTCGATTTGTCCATCATCGATCGGCATGAGATAATTTGTTCCTTTGATCTGATATCCATGTCCAGAGAAATAAAACAAAACTAAATCACCATCATTGATTGTTTTAGAGAAACTATTGATTGTTGCAATCATCTGTGAACTGGTTAAATCAAGTTTAGTTGTGACATGAAAACGAACGTTCGACAAAACTTCGCTCAGATCGTTGGCATCATTGATACAGTGACGAAGTTTACTTTCTGGACGAAAGTAATTGTTATTTCCAATGATAAGAGCAAGTTTTCGACGGGATGTCGATGGACGACGTAGGGTAGCCATGAAAATGTTTATCTTCAAGAAAACCTGACAAGGCAATGTCGATGATTTTTGACTTGACACTCGAAAACGAGTCAATCAAAGAACGGTAAGAAACGCGACGATTTGGAACAGATGTACTTGTTTGACAATCTCCGATAGATCAATGATGTATATTTCTTCTTATATCATATGGAGAAAACGAACGATGAATGTATAAAAAGTTATTATCATTGACACATATGTGATGTACATAGACAGAACGAAAGAAAAACGATGTATGTATACCACCGTTATTGAACTAGTCAAACGCTTGGATATTCATTGACGAATATCGAGGTGACGACAGTGTCATACCTCGATCATATACACACGTGGGTGGATATCAAATATCAAAGAGAAAGAGAAAAAAATATATCACCGAGAATTTAGGTCATGATGAGAAAGACGATTGTATTAGCTTTTCTCATGAAAACTGAAACGCATATGCGTAGATAAATAACCTGATCAAACTTGTGTTACGAAAAATATTTTACTAAAAGATTAATTAATAAATTTGGCAAATATTTTTCTCCTGAAAAACGACTTTACTGGTTGACTGAAGTGTTTGACTTTGTATTTGACGTTCAGATTATATGTTGAGCAAATAAACAGGTATTAAGTTTTGTTTTATCATAAGAGATGACTTTCAACCAATTATATATAAAACAATTTAACACGTACTTGTGCGTATTTCATCGAGGGAAAAGCTATTCCAAATTCTTTAACAGAATATCAACATTGAAATAATGCGTATGTATTCATTGAGATAAATTTATATTTTTTACAAATTTCCTTCTTTTCAGATGCGACATCACCAGTCGAGGATCGCACACATCGTATTAAGAAAACTTTCACAATCATAGGTTTGATCATCTTCATTCTCTCCTTAGCATTTCCCGCATATCTGATAAAAGTCAGCGTGACAAATCCTATCAATACAATTGTGAAAACAAATGTTACTGAAAATCATTCTCAAACGGCTCATGTTATTACGCCTAGTTTGGTAACATATTCGCAATTGCAAACATCTTATCCAGAAACAATTCAATGTTCATGTACTCAAACAAAAATTAGCTATTCAAGTTTTGTTGGTATTAGTCACAGACTTCATGAGATTTGCAGCAGTGAACTTATTTCTCAAGAATGGATTTCTTATCTTTCATCTAACCAATTTCCAGTTTTATCCAATGATTTTCGAGTAATAAGTCCAATGTTATTTGAAGCATTACGTTCACTTTGTGAATTCAGTCAACAGACAGTTCATCACAATATAATGCAGTTTTTATCTAATGAATATGTATCCACAAGTGTCACACCTGCGAATTTACTTAATGTACAAATACAAACACGACTCGAGCAACTTCGATCCACAATGTCTGAGAGTTTTTCGTTAACATTTTCAATGATTCGTGAAACAATTCAAGCCAATGCTTTATTTTCTGGCTTAGGAACAAATTTCCAGTTGTCAGTAGAGAATAACAATGTATCCACCGTTCCATTCTTGTATAACGGATGTAATTGTGCATTGTCATCGAAATGTATTACTCCAGCTGCGATCTATAATTCTATAAATAGTGAGATTTTATTCATAGTTCCGGGTTTTTACAAGGGTTGTTATGTTATGGAATCGTTACTTCAATCGGATCTTCGATGTTTCTATAATCAAACTTGTTTAGATAAATTATCAAGTTATTACAGTTTACCAACAAAATTTCATCTGTTAAACAAAACAAATTTAAACATGTTTTCTATCAATTCGACTATCGCTGATCTTCTGCGCCGTTTGATGATTGAAGAGCAAGAAACGATACTCTCTTATAAAGATTATTATCATCAATGTAGCCCATCAGCATGTACCTATAGTTTTCAAGAGCCGTATATGTATGAAAAAGTGGAAATAGTTCGAGCAGAAATTCATTTAGTACATCTGATTGGTACTGTTATCGGAATTATCGGTGGTACAATCGCAATTTTACATATTCTCATGTCAACTTTAATCAAACTGATGATTTAATCACTTTTTTTCCATGGAACTTTTTCTAAGTTTGCCATTTGAACTTGTATTTTTCTTTTTCTGTATCTGAATCGAAATCTCGTACAATACTATACGTACAGAATTTCGGATGATATTCTTCAAAATATTATTCATATAAACATAATGAATTTTCAGTTGGTTTAGTAAATAGATATGACGAAATTACTTTAAATGATCTCTCGGATTAGATTTAAGATCAGTTTTTCAAGAAGGGAATTCTGTTAAACTATTGTTCAATGTTTGTGCTGTTAATTGACATGAAATTATGAATAGAAGATTTTTATGTCAAAAGTCGATTCATTGTTGAGTGACAAAATCCGATGAACAAATTTAATGAAATCTCGGAGAAAATTGAAGACATTGTTTATATCTAATGGAAATTCCACTACATGAACAAGTTAATAAACTTGAATAGTTATTGTATAATTGTTCATAATGAGTTCTATTGACGAAATGTTTCTGTATTTGTCGTTTGACTTCGAAAAACATTTAAATGGATGATTTTGGTTTTCTTAAACCGATAAATTCGATTCCATTGTGAACGAATTAAAAACGAACTGAAAGTAATGATTATGCTATCAGATATCTACATACTCTCACCTTATTTGTTATTTTCTTTTGTGTCGAATCAATTCGATGAGATTTGATTAATTTGATATATGATTTTTTGAAATAACATTCCGTTGTTGATAAAAGTAATGAATCGATCATATGGCAACTGAGATAAATTCCTGGAATATAAATCCATGATGATTTTCGACAAAGCGGACCAATTGCACAAGAACAGTTCCATATTAATCGTGATTGATTTGATCTTAATAAAATTTTCAAATAAAGAAAAAGTTCTTCGTTTGTATGTGTTAACGAAGGAATTGATTTGTATGTCAAATGAAAGTATTTCGAGAAGTTTATTGGTGATTATGATGAAAATCTAATTGAAAATAGAAACTGATATTTCGTGAACATAAATAATCGATCCATTGTTAAGTAACGAAATTCGATGAACAAACGGGATAATATGAGATTGTTATATTGACGAATTGTTCACATGAACAATCTAAATTTTTGCCTAATTTCATTTCGTTTCAAATAAGGATCGTTGTTTTCAGTATTGAACAAATTCAATTATGCTAAATCGACGAGAGATGATATTCTCAAATGCATATATTCTATAAACCTTCAGTTGATAAGATTTGTTATCTATGTTGTTACCGTCCTCTAGGTTGAGAGAAACTATCTATTCTCTTTTGGTTAGTGAGTGTTATTCATATTTATTTGGAAGAGTAGAAAAGAAAAGAACAAGGAAGTTTATGTTTTCACACTGGTTTGCTTTTGTTCCTGTGTTTGTTGATTTCGTAGAAAATTTAAGCTAATTAAATCCTGTTTACAACCCGTATGACTTGCAAATGGAGAAGATTTTGGTCGAACAAGTAATTGAGATATTCCTCCCTAAAAAATTCACATTCAAATTTGAGAAAATAAGAACAAAAAAATGACAAACTTGTTGATGCATATTCGAACGAAGATCGTTGGGTATATTAGAACTCACACCACTACAATCGGGATGTACAGGACTACTTGGTGAATGTGCAAATGGAGGTTTGTCTTTTCCAATGAAATTAAATGCCGAAAGACGCGAACGATTTCTATTGAAATAAAACGTTTTTCCTCGAACACCAACTGAATAATTTCATACTTAAAACTACTTCCTGAAAGACTTGAGACATCTGATACGCCACCATTCGACTTCGATTGGACGAACAAAATATCACCTACAAAACACAAGAAGGTTTCTTCTACGCGATTTTCATGAATATTTACTTGATGATTGATCACTGTTTACTCGATATGAACTTCGTGCCCACGCAACAGCCTACGAAATAGAAAGATTTTCATCAATAATTCTTCAGATTCGTTCTACTTGTCCGTTTGGTTTCGCTAAAATTGTGACACATTCTGGCCCGGTTTCCCATCGTCTCTGTTCTTTCCATACGAATAGATGTGGAGGTTGTGGTTCAATTTCTCTCAGTGCGCCACACCAAATCTGAATAAAAAACCTTTTCTCACATCTTCTCACTCTTCGTTCTCAATTTACCGTGACAGTTTGTCCAGCTCGAATAACAGTATTATACGGAAATCGGAATCGACACACCGGTGTACAGGCGAGATTTTGTTGAAGAAAATGTCCACCGAGATCATAATCATCCGAATTTGAGATATTTAATAATCGAAGATATTCACCATTCATTGGTTCGATTTCATGAATTCGAATATTTGATAATGTACTAAACTCAATCGATGAGAATTTGAAGAAAATCCATGAAGGAATCTTACTTTCCCATTTTGTAGCCAATCGTTGGTTTGTTGGTGATTTCTTTATGATGTTGTTTGAATAAATCAGGCATTAAATCGGAATTTTCTCGTTGATATGGAATGACCGGTGTAGTAATTTCTTCAAACGCTTCAGTTGGTGGATTTTCATTGGTCGATTCTTTGTTTTCATCGAAACAAAAACTAACAGATTTGCCGGATTTGATTCTCGAATCGGATCGTTTGAGATTCGATGAACGTTTTTGTAAAGAAGAATTCGGACGAGGATCAGTTGTCGTAACTGACATTGTCGATGATGAATAAAGTGATGGTGGATCAGGAGTTGATGTTGTACTTAAATTTGTTAATGATTTCGATTCGAATGATTTGATTGACGGAGGAGATTGTTCTTCTACTAAAACTTCTTCTTCTTCTTCTTCTTCCTCCTCTTCTTCATTGTTATTCAATTGTGTTTCTTCCTCGAGAACAGTTCTATGTGATAAAAACGAACAAAAAATTGAAAGAAAAATGTCTTGAAAGTATTTACTGATCTTTGTTCAGGACTCGTTTGATTGTTGTTAGTTCTTCGAGAATATTTTCATGTGTTTTCGTTGCAATTGACATTAATTGTTGTAGTTGTTCATGTGTTGATCTAACAGTGAGAAGTTTCTGTTCGAGATTATGAACGAAATGAATTAAACGTTGAATTGAACTCGGATCGAGAGTCGTTTCTTTCACATCCATTTTTGTTTCGTACAAAGAAAACAAGCAAAATGTAAAATTCAAACATCTACCTTTACCATTTCGAGTGGATNTATTTTCATGTGTTTTCGTTGCAATTGACATTAATTGTTGTAGTTGTTCATGTGTTGATCTAACAGTGAGAAGTTTCTGTTCGAGATTATGAACGAAATGAATTAAACGTTGAATTGAACTTGGATCGAGAGTCGTTTCTTTCACATTCATTTTGGTTTCGTACAAAGAAAACAAGCAAAATGTAAAATTCAAACATCTACCTTTACCATTTCAAGTGGATCAATTCTTTAACAAGAAAGAGAGAGAGAGGAGGAGAAGAAGAAAAAAGAGACGCGAACACGAGTGAAAGAAAAAGAAAAATCTCGTTTTACTTTGAAATCATTTGTTAAAATAACACTTTGCTCGTTGCTGAAAGAAAGAAATCAAACGGTCAAAATAATGATATTGATCAATGAAGGAATGTTTCTTCAGTTGTCGTAGTTACTCAAGTGATTTTGCACAAAAAATAATTATTTCGATTCATTTATTATTAATTCAAAATCAATTTTACATGAACAGATGGACTTCACTTTTTCACAGAATGAAAAGAAGAAGAAGAAGAAAACTATTCCAATACAACACCTTTTTTTAATATTTAGTACATTGACAACGAAATAATGTAAAGCTGAAAAATTGATCGAGATAGTTTCAAAGTCGAAAACCTGATGAAATCAGATTCGATTCAATTTGAAGATCAATTGCAATTGTTGAAAATAAAGTCGCTTGTTCATTGTAACACAACCGATCGACAATATCACAAATGGCATTTCGTCGTCGATATCGTTTCGATTTACAAAATTTCTGATAAATTTTATTATCTTCTCCTTTATCATCTTTGAATTCGTTCGTAAAATTCTGATATAAAATAATATTTTGAAGTAACGGACGCAGATGTGATGCTGATTTCCACCAGTCAAATTCATTTTCATTCGATGCCTGTGCGATATTCTCATTGAATTCGGGTAATAACTGATGTGGACGTAATCGAAGACATAGAGAATGAAGTGATGAGCTCAATGATGGATCGATCGACGAAATAGTTGATCCATGAGATTTCTCTTCTACTGAAACACTTCGACGTAAACAAAGTGGTTTGAGATGTTTGGGCCGAGGAGAAGAACGTCGACGATGTTCTTCACTTGCCATTCGTTTTGCAAATGAACATTAATCTTTCTCTTTTTTTTTTATCTGGATATGTAAGAAAATAAAACAAAGGAAATGAAAGTCTATTTGGTTATTCTGATTAAATGATGTTCAAAGAAAAAGATCATGGCCTTCTTTTTTTAGAATATCATTAACGGGAAATAAAAACAAAGTTAACTGAACAATTCTCACCTGATTTAGTCGAGTTTTAATTGAAAAACTGACTTCCTGTACTAATGACTTTCTCGTTCGTATAAAGAGACGAAGAAAATTAGATTTTGTTTACAGAGTAAACAATGATTTGCAGATGGATTGTCGTTTCCTTCGTTATGCAATTTACAACCGGTAAAATCTATTTTTATCTGATTTTTATCTTGATCAGTGTTGTTATCGAATAGGAATTTCGTTCAATGAACCGAAATTTTGTGTGAATTCATCATGGAATCCATTTGGAATTTCTTTTGCCAGTAATAATACAATTTTTCAGTTTAAACCCGATCATATATTCATTGACAAAACAAATACAATTTATGTAACATCTGGTGACCTCGATTCTGTTTTTATGTGGTCACAAGGAGATTCAAATCAAACACGAGTTCTTTCCAATAATCTCGATGCACCGAGAAGCACTTTTGTTACCGAAAATCGTGATATCTTTGTCGATAATGGTCGAATTCGTCGAATTAATAAATNTATTTTCATGTGTTTTCGTTGCAATTGACATTAATTGTTGTAGTTGTTCATGTGTTGATCTAACAGTGAGAAGTTTCTGTTCGAGATTATGAACGAAATGAATTAAACGTTGAATTGAACTCGGATCGAGAGTCGTTTCTTTCACATCCATTTTTGTTTCGTACAAAGAAAACAAGCAAAATGTAAAATTCAAACATCTACCTTTACCATTTCGAGTGGATCAATTCTTTAACAAGAGGGAGAGAGAGAAGAGAAGAAGAAGAAAAAAAGAGACGCGAACACGAGTGAAAGAAAAAGAAAAATCTCGTTTTACTTTGAAATCATTTGTTAAAATAACACTTTGCTCGTTGATGAAAGAAAGAAATCAAACGGTCAAAATAATGATATAGATCAATGAAGGAATGTTTCTTCAGTTGTCGTAGTTACTCAAGTGATTTTGCACAAAAAATAATTATTTCAACTCATTTATTATTAATTCAAATCAATTTTACATGAACAGATGGAATTTGCTTTTTCACAGGATGAAAAGAAGAAGAAAACTATTCCAATACAACACCTTTTTTTTTAATATTTAGCACATTGATAAAGAAATGATATAAAGCTGAAAAATTGATCGAGATAGTTTCAAAGTCGAAAACCTGATGAAATAAGATTCGATTCAATTTGAAGATCAATTGCAATTGTTGAAAATAAAGTTGCTTGTTCATTGTAACACAACCGATCGACAATATCACAAATGGCATTTCGTCGTCTATATCGTTTCGATTTACAAAATTTCTGAAAAATTTTATTATCTTCTCCTTTATCATCTTTAAATTCATTCGTAAAATTTTGATATAAAATAATCTTTTGAAGTAATGGACGTATATGTGATGCTGATTGCCACCAGTCAAATTCATTTTCATTCGATGCTTGTGCGATATTCTCATTGAATTCGGGTAATAACTGATGTGGACGTAATCGAAGACATAGACAATGAAGTGATGAGCTCAATGATGAATCGATCGAAGAAATAGTTGATCCATGAGATTTCTCTTCTACTGAAACACTTCGACGTAAACAAAGTGGTTTGAGATGTTTAGTCGGAGGAGAAGAATGTCGACGATGTTCTTCACTTGCCATTCGTTTTGCAAATGAACATTAATCTTTCTCTTTTTTTTTTATCTGGATATGTAAGAAAATAAAACGAAGGAAATGAAAGTCTATTTGGTTATTCTGATTAAATGATGTTCAAAGAAAAAGATCATGGCCTTCTTTTTTTAGAATATCATTAACGGGAAATAAAAACAAAGTTAACTGAATAATTCTCTGCTGATTTAGTCGAGTTTTAATTGAAAAACTTACTTCCTGTACTAATGACTTTCTCGTTCGTATAAAGAGACGAAGAAAATTAGATTTTGTTTACAGAGTAAACAATGATTTGCACATGGATTGTCATTTCCTTCGTTATGCAATTTACAACCGGTAAAATCTATTTTCAGCTTATTTTTATCTTGATCAATGTTGTTATCGAATAGGAATTTCGTTCAATGAACCGAAATTTTGTGTGAATTCATCATGGAATCCATTTGGAATTACTTTTGCCAGTAATAATACAATTTTCCAGTTTAAGCCCGAGCATATATTCATTGACAAAACAAATACGATTTATGTAACATCTGGTGACCTTGATTCTGTTTTTATCTGGTCACAAGGAGATTCAAATCAAACACAAGTTCTTTCCAATAATCTCGATGCGCCGAGAAGCACTTTTGTTACCGAAAATCGTGATATCTTTGTCGATAATGGTCGAATTCGTCGAATTAATAAATATACATTCAATTCATCACTCAATCCTTTCATAATTACTGTTCTTGGACAATGTACTGGATTATTTATTGATCATAATAATACTATCTACTGTTCTTTGAATAGTTTTCATCAAGTAGTCTCGGGATTTCTCGTGTCTGGAATGAATCTTTCGAGAATTATAGCAGGAAATGGAACACAAGGATGAACATCGGATTTACTTAAATATCCAAATGGAATTTACGTCGATAAGAATTTCACGTTATACGTCGCTGATTCGGGAAATCATCGAATACAAAGATTTGATCAAGGACAAACAAATGGAATAACTTTTGTTGGAATTGGAGGAATTTATTCTTTTAATCTTCAAGGTCCTCTCGGAATCGCTTTTGATGGATATGGAAATTTGTTTATTGTCGAACGAACTGCCAGTCGAGTAGTAGCAACTAGTCCCAATGGTGTCTGGTGTGTAATTCGATGCTCATCATCAACTGGATCAGGATCGAATCAATTGTATTATCCATCAAGTCTTACTTTTGACAACTTAGGAAATCTTTATGTGGTCGATAATGGAAATAATCGAGTACAAAAATTCTTCATCAATCCAAATTCTTGTGGTAAGATGAACAATCTGTGATTTTAATCAACAATTTCATATCTGTTTAGTTGAATTAACAACAACTTCAGTATTCGAGTCAACTGGTGAGTGATCGAAGTAGATTTTTCAGTGCAACGATACATTTATATTTTGAGAACTTTGCTATTTTAAATTCTAATAGTACAAGAATGTTCTCCTAACAATATATGAGTTGATTAGAAAACAACTGAATAACACATGAAGCACTCGAAATATCTTCAAATTCATTTGAGAATATTTTCATTGCACTTAGAAAAACAATTTCCGTTGACGTAAAAAATACTGATTCCCCTCGTATATTTGTGTAGATCAATCAACATCATCTCCATGGATGTCAACAAGTTTATTTAATAGTGCAAAAGAATCTCGATTTTCTCATTCAACTGTGATAACGTTCGAAACGACAAAAAACAATTTAACGAATTTCAATTGTTCTATTCCAAGAATTAAATTAATACCGAATGATACATTATTAACAACACCGATCAAATTTCGTCGAAGTGATGATTTTTATCTGAACTCTATGATTATCTTCGAATGTAATCAATCTCATCCATTCACTTCTCAATGGAAATTTTTTAATTGTGGATTGACATGTGAAAATGAATTACATTTCAATTCATCATTAATCATCAATCGAAATGAATTGTATATTCCTAAACAAATATTTCCTTATGGAATTTATGAATTGAAATTAATAATTAATAGTTCAATATCATCATCGATTTTTATCGAAATAATTCCAACGAATATCATTGTTCATTTAATTCAATATGGAACTTCGATGATTACAATTAGTGTGGAAGATAATTTAATTTTAAATCCAGGAAAATATTCAATTGATCCCGATTCAAATCTTTTCAATTCAAATGTAAAAGAATTTTGTCATTTTATCTGATTAAAAAACATATTTTTTTTATCAATAGGATTGGATTTATGAATATTCGTGTCAAATTGATCATAATGAAACTTTTTTAATAAATTCTTCTCAATCCTTATTATTCATTCCTCGTAATTCACTTATTCCTAACAAAACCTATGAATTCCAAGTCAAATTAACTCATTACAATTATCCCAATTTACAAGGCATTGGTTATCTTTCAATAAGAACTGAATCTCTTTCAATTCCAATGATTCTCATCTCGTATGTTTTCATTTGAAGAGAATTTTTCTCATTTGAATCGTTTTTTTTCATTAAGTTGTCTCATTCCAACAATGTGTTTCTCAAATTTTGAATATGAATACATCAATCCCACAACTCAACTCTCACTTTTCTCCATCTGTCAAGGCAACTGTTCATCGATTCATCATATTACTTGGAAGATTTATCAACAAATAACCGACGATACTCAATGGAAATTATTCTCTTACAATAATGAATATCAATTGAATACGAGCAATTTAACGATAGAGAAAACAATCTTTTCTGAATATCCAAATGTATCTTATTGGAGATTTGAAGTGATTTATACATTTGAAAGACGAATTAGTTCGAGTTCATTAAATTTCGTGATCAATTATCCACCGAGAAATGGTTCTTGTTCAATTAATCCTTCACATGGAACAACAAAGACTTTCTTCAAGATTATCTGTTCAGATTGGTTTGATGAAAATCTCATCACAGATTATTCAATTTACGGTAGAGAAATCTTTTTTTCTCGTGAATAATTCCAAATCTGATGTTTTCTAGTGAATGATGACTCCGAGAAAATCATGATCGGAACAAGTTTTCTTCCGATTTTCGAAGTTTATCTACCAATTGGCTTTAATCAAACCATTCTTGTTCATATTCAAGATGAATTCAACGCAATGACAATCGTCAAACTATGTTCTATTCAAGTCATTCCAGATTCGAATGAAATCAGTGAATTTGTTGATTGGTCTGTTCGATTATTAACAAGTGGAAATCAAAATCTTATCACACAAATGTTCATTTCAATATCACAGATCATCAATTCGATAAACACATCGAATTCAACTGAATTTGTTACTATTCGAGAATTTTTACTCCCATACATCACCAATCTTCCAATTACAACTACAGAAAGTATCAAACTTCAATCTTCAGCCTTATCTCAACTAACAATGATAACAAATCAATTAACTCGAACGACTTCTGTGAGAATTCTACTGATTTTCCATTATTTTCATCTCTTTTTTTCTATTCAAAGACATTGGCTTCGACGAAATGTTATGAATTATCTATTGTTTTACAATCCCGAGCAGATGAAATTTCGTATGAAGATGTTCAAATAGCGGCAGATGCGATTCTTCAATGTGCTGCGAATTGTTTCACGGTAAAAGATTGGAATTTGACGATTGAAATTGAATTGTTGATCTTTAGGCGATCAATGAACCATTGCAAGAACTAATGACGGTTTTAGATTTGGATTTTGATCGTGCAAATGCATTGCCGGATGATTATGATACTGATTTAGAATCAATTTGGTCGAATCCGAGTAGATTTTTTGATTTGATCGATGTTTTCTAAGCGGATTCTTCAGATTTCTTCGCGGATGGTGACGATTTTTCGGTTGCGACGATTGAAAAACGCAGAAATGTGTATTATCAACAGCAAACGGTGAGAAAATCTTGAGAAATATTCGTTTGAGAAGATTTTTTATTTGTTTGAATGAAAAGGCCAATCGAATCGGATTTGAATTTCTCAAAACAGTGTCCTCAGTCACAGCTGCGTTGCAAATTCATCTAAATCTCGGTGAAAAGATCGTTTTTAACAGTTCATCGATCATCTTTTCCTTAGAAAAACTTCGTTTTAACATGTTACCCAACAAACGAATTAAACTATCTGAAAATTCTCAAATCCGATTTCTCAATTTCCTCACCAACGGCACTGAACTCGTCACGCTACGAGTAAAATCCTTCCTTTTTTAAAAATTTCAATCCCAAATTTTCCCTTCTCTATAGTCGATTCTTCTTCCACTCGCTCCCTACGGTTCGTCCTCCTACGAAATCTCCACAAATCTCTCCACATTGCTCTCCTGTTCGTTACTTGATTCCAATTCTCACATCATAACAGTGAACACATCAATCGAATTTCATATCGAACGAGATCTGAAACGGCAAATTCCATCGATGGTCATGCAGAATGTCACGTCGATAAATTCTTCATTGAGTTTACACTTTCTCAATCTAACACGAAGAAACAATTTGAGTATTTCATTCCATTTCGAAATGCATCCAATGGATCTCTTTACAAATTCGATCAAATACCTCGATTGACTGATTTCGATGGTTCAACAGTTTTCTGCTCATCGAGTATGTATTTCTCTTTTAGGAAAAATATCTGATGAAATCTCTTTCAGTAGACAGTCTATCGAGTGAAAATTTCTACACGTATTTTCTTGATAATCAGCAAATTTCTTCATATCAATCGATCGTCATTGGATTACGAGAATTAAATTTCACCGAAATGGAACATTTTTGTTCAAACAATTCCTCATTAACCATAAATTCATTATCTCCTTCGACTTTTTCATCAAATTATGAAATACGTGTTTATACATCTGGTTGTTATTATCTCGATTCTGAGAATAATTGGCAATCGGATGGATTAATCGTATGTTGAGTTCATTTCTAACTAAGTTTTATTGTCATTTTTTGTTCAAGGTTGGTTCGTTGACGAATTTAAACTTTACACAATGTTATTCGAATTATCCAGCAACAGTAGCAACTGCTTTGCACTTTTTACCATTACCGATCGATTGGGATTATGTATTCGCTCATGCAGATTTTATGAAAAATCCTACGATTTACATGGCAATCATATCTGTAGGAATTATCTATCTGATTTTGATTANGTCGCTGATTCGGGAAATCATCGAATACAAAGATTTGATCAAGGACAAACAAATGGAATAACTTTTGTTGGAATTGGAGGAATTTATTCTTTTAATCTTTAAGGTCCTCTCGGAATTGCTTTTGATGGATATGGAAATTTGTTTATTATCGAACGAACTGCCAGTCGAGTAGTAGCAACTAGTCCCAATGGTGTCTGGTGTGTAATTCGATGCTCAACATCAACTGGATCAGGATCGAATCAATTGTATTATCCATCAAGTCTTACTTTTGACAACTTAGGAAATCTTTATGTGGTCGATAATGGAAATAATCGAGTACAAAAATTCTTCATCAATGCAAATTCTTGTGGTAAAATGAACAATCTGTGATTTTAATCAACAATTTCATATCTGTTTAGTTGAATTAACAACAACTTCAGTATTCGAGTCAACTGGTGAGTGATGAAAGTAGATTTTTCAGTGCAACGATACACTTGTATTTTCAGAACTTTTCTATTTTAAATTCTAATAGTACAAGAATGTTCTCTTAACAATCTATGAGTTGATTAGAAAACAACTGAAAACACATGAAGCACTCGAAATATCTTCAAATTCATTTGAGAATATTTTCATTGCACTTAGAAAAACAATTTCCGTTGACTTAAAAAGTACTGATTCCCCTCTTATATTTGTTTAGATCAATCAACATCATCTCCACGGATGTCAACAAGTTTATTCGATAGTACAAAAGAATCTCGATTTTCTCACTCAACTGCGATAACGTTCGAACCGATAAAAGACAATTTAACGAATTTCAATTGTTCTATTCCAAGAATTAAATTAACACCGAATGATACACTATTAACAACACCGATCAAATTTCGTCGAAGTGATGATTTTTATCTGAACTCTATGATTATCTTCGAATGTAATCAATCTCATCCATTCACTTCTCAATGGAGATTTTTTAATTGTGGATTAACATGTGAAAATGAATTCCATTTCAATTCATCATTAATCATCACTCGAAATGAATTGTATATTCCTAAACAAGTATTTCCTTATGGAATTTATCAATTGAAATTAATAATCAATAGTTCAATATCATCATCGATTTTTATCGAAATAATTCCAACGAATATCATTGTTCATTTAATTCAATATGGAACTTCGATGATTACAATTAGTGTGGAAGATGATTTGATTTTAAATCCAGGAAAATATTCAATTGATCCCGATTCAGTTCTTTTCAATTCAAATGTAAAAGAATTTTATCATTTTATCTGATTAAAAACATATTTTTTTCATCAATAGGATTGGATTTATGAATATTCGTGTCAAATTGATCATAATGAAACTCTTTTAATAAATTCTTCTCAATCCTCATTATTCATTCCTCGTAATTCACTTATTTCTAACAAAACCTATGAATTCCAAGTCAAATTAACCCATTACAATTATCCCAATTTACAAGCCATTGGTTATCTTTCGATAAGAACTGAATCTCATTCAATTCCAATGATTCTCATCTCGTACGTTTTCATCTGAAGAGAATTTTTCTCATCTGAATCATTGTTTTTTTTCCTTAAGTTGTCTCATTCCAACGATGTGTTTCTCAAATTTTGAATATCAATACATCAATCCCACAAGTCAACTCTCACTTTTCTCCATCTGTCAAGGCAACTGTTCATCGATTCATCATATTACTTGGAAGATTTATCAACAAATAACCAACGATACTCAATGGAAATTCTTCTCTTACAACAATGAATATCAATTGAATACGAGCAATTTAACGATAGAGAAAACAATCTTTTCTGAATATCCAAATGTATCTTATTGGAGATTCGAAGTGATTTACACATTTGAAAGACGAATTAGTTCGAGTTCATTATATTTCGTGATGAATTATCCACCGAGAAATGGTTTTTGTTCAATTAATCCTTCACATGGAACAACAAAGACTTTGTTCAAGATTATCTGTTCAGATTAGTTTGATGAAAATCTCATCACAGATTATTCAATTTACGGTAGAGAAATCTTTTTTCTCGTGAATAATTCCAAATCTGATGTCTTTCTAGTGAATGATGACTCCGAGAAAATCATGATCGGAACAAGTTTTCTTCCGATTTTTGAGGCTTATCTACCAATTGGCTTCAATCAAACCATTCTTGTTCATATTCAAGATGAATTCAACGCAGTGACAATCGTCAAACTATGTTCTATTCAAGTCATTCCAGATTCGAATGAAATCAATGAATTTGTTGATTGGTCTGTTCGATTATTAACAAGTGGAAATCAAAATCTTATCACACAAATGTTCATTTCAATATCACAGATGATCAATTCGATAAACACATCGAATTCAACTGAGTTCATTACTATTCGAGAATTTTTACTCCCATACATTACCAATCTTCCAATTACAACTACAGAAAGTATCAAACTTCAATCTTCAGCCTTATCTCAACTAATAATGATAACAAATCAATTGACTCGAACGACTTCCGTGAGAATTCTACTGATTTTCCATTATTTTTAACTCTTTTTTCTATTCAAAGACATTGGCTTCGACGAAATGTTATGAATTATCTATTGTTTTACAATCCCGAGCAGATGAAATTTCCTATGAAGATGTTCAAATAGCGGCAGATGCGATTCTTCAATGTGCTGCGAATTGTTTTACGGTAAAAGATTGAAATTTGACAATTGAAATTGGATTGTTGATCTTTAGGCGATCAATGAACCATTGCAAGAACTAATGACGGTTTTAGATTTGGATTTTGATCGTGCAAATACACTGCCGAATGATTATGATACTGATTTAGAATCAATTTGGTCGAATCCGAGTAGATTTATTGATTTGATCGATGTTTTCTAAACGGATTCTTCAGATTTCTTCGCGGATGGTGACGATTTTTCGGTTGCGACGATTGAAAAACGCAGAAATGTGTATTATCAACAGCAAACGGTGAGCAAATCTTGAGAAATATTCGTTTGAGAAGATGTTTTATTTGTTCTAATGAAAAGGCCGATCGAATCGGATTTGAATTTCTCAAAACAGTGTCCTCAGTCACAGCTGCATTGCAAATTCATCTAAATTTCGGTGAAAAGATCGTTTTTAACAGTTCATCGATCATCTTTTCCTTAGAAAAACTTCGTTTTAATATGTTACGCAACAAATGAATTAAACTATCTGAAAATTCTCAAATCCGATTTCTCAATTTCCTCACCAACGGCACTGAACTCGTCACGCTACGAGTAAAATCCTTCCTTTGTTTTTATTTCAATCCTAAATTTTCTCTTCTCTATAGTCGATTCTTCTTCCACTCGCTCCCTATGGTTCGTCCTCCTACGAAATCTCCACAAATCTCTCCACATTGCTCTCCTGTTCGTTACTTGATTCCAATTCTCTCATCATAACAGTGAACACATCAATCGAATTTCATATCGAACGAGATCTGAAACGGCAAATTCCATCGATGATCATGCAGAATGTCACATCGATAAATTCTTCATTGAGTTTACACTTTCTCAATTTAACACGAAGAAACAATTTGAGTATTTCATTCCATTTCGAAATGCATCCAATGGATCTCACGCGATCTTATTTATTTCTTTACAAATTCGATCAAATACTTCGATTGACTGATTTCGATGGTTCAACAATTTTCTGTTCGTCGAGTATGTGTTTCTCTTTTAGAAAAAATATCAGATGAAATCTCTTTCAGTAGATCTGTCGAGTGAAAATTTCTACACGTATTTTATTGATAATCAGCAAATTTCTTCATATCAATCGATCGTCATTGGATTACGAGAATTGAATTTCACCGAAATGGAACATTTTTGTTCAAACAAATCCTCATTAACCATAAATTCATTATCTCCTTCAACTTTTTCATCGAATTATGAAATACGCGTTTATACATCTGGTTGTTATTATCTCGATTCCGAGAATAATTGGCAATCGGATGGATTAATCGTATGTTGAATTTATTTCCAACTAAGTTTTATTGTCATTTTTTGTTCAAGGTTGGTTCGTTGACGAATTTAAACTTTACACAATGTTATTCGAATTATCCAGCAACAGTAGCAACTGCTTTGCACTTTTTACCATTACCGATCGATTGGGATTATGTATTCGCTCATGCAGATTTTATGAAAAATCCTACGATTTACATGGCAATCATATCTGTAGGAATTATCTATCTGATTTTGATTANAACTAAGTTTTATTGTCATTTTTTGTTCAAGGTTGGTTCGTTGACGAATTTAAACTTTACACAATGTTATTCGAATTATCCAGCAACAGTAGCAACTGCTTTGCACTTTTTACCATTACCGATCGATTGGGATTATGTATTCGCTCATGCAGATTTTATGAAAAATCCTACGATTTACATGGCAATCATATCTGTAGGAATTATCTATCTGATTTTGATTATTTACGCACGATTTCAAGATAATAAACACATGAGCAATGTATGACGAAAGTCTCTGATTCATTACTTTTAAACTTTTCTATTTGCTTTAGTTTAACATACCTGTTTTATTAGATAATAACAATTCTAATCAATATGCGTATAAAATTACGGTTCAAACAGGATTTCGAACTGGTGCGGACACTAAATCGAAAGTAAATCATCTCTTTCACAAAAAAAAACAAATCGTTATTGATTTTCACTGAAGGTTCATTTTGTTCTCGGTGGTGATAATCATACGACGAATATTCGAACATTTACTAATCCTTATCGACAAATTTTTCAGCGTGGTGGAATCGATAGATTTATCATCACGACTCCAAAGTAAATAAAAGTATTTTCTTGTGATTTTATATCTTATTTGAGTAAAGATCGTTGGGAAAGTTGAATTATATTCACCTTTGGCATGATAATACTGGTTTCGGTTCGAATGCATCGTGGTTTTTGAAATGTATCATCGTTCATGATTTACAAACAAACGAAAACTTTTCGTTCATTTGTCAACGATGGTTAGCGGTGGAATTTGATGATGGCGCGGTTTGTTTCGAGGATATTTGTGAGGTTTTCTATAGTTTTTGAATAGATCGAACGACTTCTTCCCGTTGCAAATGAAATTGAAAAGAAGAATTTCGAAAATTTATTATGGAATAAAATGTATGAAAACGCTTCCGATGGTCATTTATGGTTTTCAATCTTTACTCGATTGAACTCCACTCGATTCACTCGTGTTCAACGATGTACATGTTGTTTTGTTTTATTTTTCATCACAATGCTTTTTAATATTCTCTATTATCAACAAATCGATGATTTGAAAACAAGCAATCAAAATGGATTTTCACTTGGTCCATTTTACATTTCTTTCAATCAGGTTCACCCGAGGATTTTCATTTGAAAGCTTCTTTATGGATATTTGTTTAGATTATTATTGGAATCATCATTGAATTATTCTCGTTATTTCCAAGTATTTTACTCGTTCAATTCTTTCGACGTATTCGCTCAAAAGGAGATCATCGGTCATATCGACAATTGATGTTTCCTTCCTGGTGTCTTTACATTGCTTTTAGTTTGTCGTTCTTGTTTGTTGGTGTGTCGGTATTGTTTATTCTTGCGCGTGGAATTGAATTAGGAGACGTAAAAGTGAAGAAATGGTTAACATCGACTGCGACAGGATTTTTCTCATCTGTTTGTTTGACGCAACCATTGCAGGTCATTGAAATGAATTCGATTTTGGAAAATATCGCTTGGTTTGTTTAGATTTTGGGTTTGACGGTGTTCGCGATGGTTTTCTTCTCGAAAAACGATCATTCGGCTGAATCTTTGAAGGTTTCAAATGGAAAATTTGTTTCTACAACGGATGTGAGTTGATGTTTCAATGAGTTTCTAGAATTAATCTTGATTTGTTCGAAGAAATCACCGCCTATTCGCTTGCAGAAACACGAATTAATCAACGCGCGACATCATCGTTTGAAAGAAATCCGTTTTCATTCAATCATCAATGAATTTCTCTCCTATGGATTTTTCCTCTGCACGATTTATTTGATAAACTATTTGAATTGTAATCAAAATGGATTTTATGAAGTCAATCACTTACGAAAATTCTTCCTACGATCTTCTCGAACAAGTTACGATTATAATCAAGTAATCAAAGTCAATTTTTTAGATTTTTTGGATTTTATGAAAGTTTCGAATAGATAAAAACAGTTGATGAATGTTGGTCGTGGTTGGAGAACAGTTTTGTTGAGAATCTTCGAGCGCAAAAATGGTACAATGATCAGCCACCTCGAGATTTATCGGGATTTCTCAATGATAAAACAAATCGATTGATTGGATGGGCAACAATGCGACAATTACGAGTTAAAACCGGTAAATATGAAATCTTCCGAAGAAATGAGAGATGGAAAATTGATAATTTTAGAATTATGTGCAATTCATTCCAAAATTAAATCTGTCAATTTGACTTGTAGAAATGAATACAATTTTGTCAATGAAGAACGGAATTCTTTTCTACCTGGATGGAAAAAAAATGAATCCACGAGAAATTACAGTTCATCGATTTCCAATGCTTTTAAATATCGATTAAATTCTCAATTGAACACAAATGTTTACGAAGGTGAACATGAAACTTACAATATTGGTGGATATATCTATGAATTTCGTGGTCGTTTATCTGAAATTCGAACAAATCTTTCTCTTCTTCATCAATTAAACTGGATCGATCATCAAACCAAAGCGATTCTTATTGAAATTAGTCTATACAATCCAAACATTCAAATGTTCATTTCTGTCAATTTTCTCCTGGAATTTTTATCAACCGGTGGTATTTTCCCGACTACACGTTTTCAACCGTTGAACATTCAAAGTTTGTTTTCTCATTTCTTCACACAAACAAACTCACTAAAATGAATATTTCTCTCATTTAGCTTTGACATCGCTCTGTGATTTACTTGTAATTATAATTTACACGTTGTTTATCATTTACTTTATGATATATCAATATCAATCGATGTCTCGTTCAAAATTGTTATATTTTTGTCAATTTTGGTCGTGGGTTAATCTTGGAATTATATTTTGTTCATGGACAGCTGCTGGAATTTACATTCGAAGATACAAAGAAGCGAAACGAATTGGAGAAATGTTTCGCGAAAGTAATGGTTACGTATTTGTCGATCTCCAATTGGCGGTTCATCTCAATGATTTGTTCAATTTTCTTCTTAGTTTCTGTTGTTTCTTGGGAACTATCAAATTAATTGATATTCTCAGATTCTATGAACGTTTATCGATATTTACTCGAACATTAAATCACATCCGAAGAGAATTATTTCTGTTTATGTTGATGTTTTTAATGATATTCTTCTCTTTCATTTGTTTATTTTATCAATTATTCCATTCAAAAATCTGGTCTTGTTCAAGTTTATTACGAACATCAGCGATGCTTTTCGAAAAGAGTTTATTAAAATTTGATGTCAAGAATTTTTATACATCAAATGAAATTCTTGGACGAATAAGTTTTACTTTATTCATCGTTTTTNGAAGAGAATTATTTCTGTTTATGTTGATGTTTTTAATGATATTCTTCTCTTTCATTTGTTTATTTTATCAATTATTCCATTCAAAAATCTGGTCTTGTTCAAGTTTATTACGAACATCAGCAATGCTTTTCGAAATGAGTTTATTAAAATTTGATGTCAAGGATTTTTATACATCAAATGAAATTCTTGGACCAATAAGTTTTACTTTATTCATCGTTTTTGTTGTATTTATCTGTATGAATATGTTCATTTCAATCATCGTCGATAGTTTTCGTCTCATTCAACATCAAGTTAAATTTATTTCGAATGAAAATCATGAAATCTTCATTTATATGAAGAAAAAACTTTCCTATTGGATGGGTTTTCGTCGACGAGAAGAACGTGTACATAAGAAATTCCAATATTTCGATTCAATCGAATATTTTCCAGTTGTAATCGATCGACTAATGGATACCATTACTCGAGTAAGAATTCGATTTCATTAACAAATCCTCGACAATAAATATTAATATCTTTTAGATCTCTTCAGATTATTGAAGAAAATTCATTTCATCGCGCAAAACGAACATGTAATAAGTTTGTTGATTTCCTTTCGAAAAACCGGCTCGATCAATGTATAAGAATAAAAACGTGTTTATTAATTGATTTTATAAATCATCTAAATATCAAACTTGACGAATATTTCTCAATGTTAATAAACCAAATAAGTTCATCAGAAGCGAATGACATAGTGAATACCAGAATATATATTCGATAGAAACTTTTTGCTCACGACATATTCGAATAATATTATCCGATGGATCGGAATCAATCATGATTTCATAGAAAATAATCATATAACAAAACAGAACGATGAAGAAAAGAATAACCAATGAAATTTTGATTTGTGCTGTTCATATTGAACTCATTTGACATAAACGAAGATCTGATTAAATGTGTAAAAGAGTGAACAAGTTTCATGACGAAGAATCGAACGAACGAAGATGTAAAGATTGAATATGACACCGCAATGAAAACGATTTTGAATGAGATTTGATTGAGTTCATTAACGATAATTTCTGTGGTGTTTATAACATTGTATTTGGAAAATAGAGATAAGTAAACGTGTTGTTTTCTTGTTTAGTCGGATTTAACTTATTAAAGCGTTTCTATGACCTGTTTTCAGATAGATTAATCTGAATTATTTCACTGAAAAGATCAAACATCGTCGCAAATTTTTCCGCTTTGAACTTCCATATCTCTCATTTTGTCTATGTATTAACAAAATGCGCTCAATGACAGACTTTCTCAATTCACATCAAATCTTTGTTATTTATGAAAAGTTCTTCTATCGAATTGATTTTCATACAGATTATTTATTTTGGAAATCGAAGTCTACAAAATGTTCTTTACGTACACGTTGATGTGATCGGAGGCATTTGTGAATGTGGTGTGAAACTATTCATTTGCTGTTGTTGTAAAAGGAATGCAGCCGTAGCAGCTGCCTGAGCTTCATTTCTTGCTTTACGAATTCGTATGTGTACACATCGAAGGATTATCAATACAATTGTAATAACCAATGAAATTGGAAGAAGAATATATATCAGTAATGTATAATTGAATATAATACCACCAGATGATGGTTTTTTAGTTGTTGATGTTTTTCTGGTTGTCAAAATTCTTCTTGATGTTGTCGAAATATTCATCGAATCCATTGTTTGTCCGAATACAAATAGAATTGCATGTTGTAATAGAAAAAGAGAGAGCGTTTGTTTGATAATTGTCGTCATAACAAGGAATGCGTATTGTTTGAACTAAACAACTTTTCTTTTCTTTTCTATTTTTAAAATGAACTCCATCATACAGAATGTTAATTTGCAAATAGTTGATACTCAAAAACACAAGTGATGACTCATCGAACATTTCCTTATCATTCTTTTTTTTCTCTTCTAATACGATTTGCACGTATCATTTCTAATCACTGTAGAAGTGTCTTCGAAACGGCACGATACACTTTTTTTGACTTTCTCGTCTGCCAATGTGTTTCTCATTAGGAAGTTTTTTATTGCTAAATTCAACGTGGTATTCGAATGAAATGATAACGATCATTAAGATATGTAATGATGATATTTGCTCATGGCCAGTGTCGTCTGGATCATCCCCATCGACGTTCCGATTGTGTTTAACAACTTTTTATGTTATTATTTACGCAAATCATCAGAGCACTTTTATGGACTAGTGACCTTTATGGAGGGTAATCAAAAGTAGAGATATATTTGGAAATAATGATGATGTAAAAGTTCCATGTTATTACAATCGAATGAAGCCAGGTGTTCCCAAATAGCACAAACCATATAAGAGAAACTTCCGAATAGAGATTCTTTTTACTACGACGATTTTTACATCGAGTATTATTTTATGAATTATTTAGTTTGAATTAAAAAGTACTCTAAGGAGAAAGTTTGTGTGAGACTACCATTATCGGTTATTACAATCGACAATTTAAAGGAGTTCTTTTCAATGCGTCAGTGATTTTGATGAACTACTGTGCCATGACCGATTGCTCTTGGTGCTGGGAGCAAACGAAGCATTTTTGTTTGAAATAAATGAACCAATTCTCGACGGAAGATTTCCGAGGAGACGAGAAAATTTGTAAATGTCAAGGAAAATCCCAGATAAACGAAAAGATACGTCATGTTACCCATAAATATCTCAGTCGCATGACGAAATGAAGATCTAGCCAGTTGTAATGTTATTGAATGATATACAAGAAAACAAGGATTAGGTAGATTGAGAATTAGAAATAAGATGATTTGATTAGCCAACATTCGATGTAATTGAAGATCTTTCTTAGATATTCTACTCCTTTGGCCTCCGACAATCCTCATCTTTGTTTTATGAATATTTCGCACTGTCAATAAACCGAAGATCAACATCAAGAGTAAGGGAAGAATACCACTATCAATTGCGATGTAAATACTAAAGAAAATTCCATAGCCATCTGATCGATAGTTACAAGTATCTGTACTTGTTTCATAGAATACAAGAACTTGAATATAGATTATAGACCAAAAGAGAATATTACCAATAATCAGTCGAAGAGTAGTTTTTGGTGAACTCCATCGACGTCGTAGAGCATTTCGTGAACTGGCAAAATAACGATCAATCGATGCCAAGATGACATAATAACGCGGAACAGCCACAAAAATATAAAAGAGATAAAAGCGAATTTTACAATACCAAAGATTATAATTGAGAGTGCGAATGTCATATCCATAGTGCAACATACGAGTAAGTAGAGCAAAATTATAAGTAAAAAACTGCGAAAGACTAGCAGCGAAGAAAAACATTGCACATGGAGTGTTTCGGTAAGTTGGTTGAGTAAAAATAATACACATAAGAATTGAACCAATATTTCCAACAAACCAAATGAGACCCATAAAATATTGACTAATAGTTTTGTTTAAATTATTGACCATGTCAATAAGTTCAATTTGATCATCGATGGCAAGAGTCACAGTACTGTTTGTGATTATATTCGACATAATTTAAAAGAATCTGAAGAAGATAGAACATATTTTGATGCAGTGTAGCTAGATGGTATCTAAGATGACATACTTATGTCTAATTGAATACACACAATGTTTAATTGAATGTTAAGAGAGCTGTCACAGGCGCATCTACATAATATAATAACGGATGAAATACTCTTTTCTCACTATTAACTTAATATGAGAGATATTCCGAGAACATTAAGCTCGTCTCTTATCCGTGATCTACTACTCTGGGCTCAACACTGTGTATCTCATCGCGCTCTTCTTCTTCTTCTACTAACTGAATTGTCTTCTATCGACTCCTAAATGAGTTTCTTTGCGGTCCAAATTAATGACATCATTTCCGGTTGCACAATTTGTGCGATCAAACTTTTCCATTTAGACACGATTTCATGCAGACATGTATACTTCACATTTAATGAGCATCACATGACACCGCGAAAGTGCTAATAAGCTCAAAACGAACGTATAGAGGACATGAGATAGTTTATTACTATTCTAAATGGATTTTACCATAATTATGCATGAATAATCCATTTAATGGAATGAAAAAATGAAATGAACAGATGGATTCTTTTGTATCCTCAACCCACGTGAGAATTTCTATTATATCATCCAAAGAAAAATTTTCTTTCAGACGTCGGTATTTTATCTCCTTCGATATTATCATTTAAACAATTTCGTCGTTATTTCTACTTGTTAACCGATCCAATAGATCCCAATTCTTATGTCTATGATTTCTGTGACATTTTCTTGACAAAATATATTTCACTACAGCAGTCTAATAAATTCATTAACTTTCGTCAAATTTTTTTCTAGACAAATATAAAACATCGCAATGAATAACACCAACATCATCTCCAATGATGATCACATCGTTTCACTTCTCAATTTTCTCAACAAAATCATCTCAGAAATTGGTTTTGCTTTTGTTCTCTTTCTTGGAAATATTGGTTCGATTCTTATGTGTATTATTTTTACTCAACCAACTTACCGAAACACTCCATGTGCAATGTTTTTCTTTGCTGCTAGTCTTTCGCAGTTTTTTACTTATAATTTTGCTCTACTTACTCGTATGTTGCACTATGGATATGACATTCGCACTCTCAATTATAATCTTTGGTATTGTAAAATTCGCTTTTATCTCTTTTATATTTTTGTGGCTGTTCCGCGTTATTATGTCATCTTGGCATCGATTGATCGTTATTTTGCCAGTTCACGAAATGCTCTACGACGTCGATGGAGTTCACCAAAAACTACTCTTCGACTGATTATTGGTAACGCTCTCTTTTGGTCTATAATCTATATTCAAGTTCTTGTATTTTATGAAACAAGTACAGGTACTTGTAACTATCGATCAGGTGGTTATGGAATTTTCTTTAGTATTTATATCGCAATTGACAGTGGTATTCTTCCCTTACTCTTGATGTTGATCTTCGGTTTATTGACAGTGCGAAATATTCATAAAACAAAGATGAGGATTGTCGGAGGCCAAAGGAGTAGAATATCTAAGAAAGATCTTCAATTACATCGAATGTTGGCTAATCAAATCATCTTATTTCTAATTCTCAATCTACCTAATCCTTGTTTTCTTGTCTATAGTTCATTTGCTTTGAATATTTCAAAATCAGCAATTCAAAATGCAGCAGAAACATGGGTGAGTAACATGACGTATTTTCTAGTTTATCTGGGATTTTCTTTAACATTTACGAATTTCATGATTTCATCGGATTTATTTCGAAAAGAATTTTTCTATTTATTTCAAACAAAAATACTCCGTCGTCGCATCGTTATGAATAGAACTGATGGTGGCCAATCGATAATGTTGCAAACGGTTCATCAACATGACACTAATGTTTAGAACTGTTGGACACGCTCATAAGTAAATGTTCATCTTTAACTCTTCTCTTTGAATAATCACTGAGAAATGTCTTTGTCAATTTTCGATGAAAATGGAAACCTGGATGTGTTGCATATTTTCACTCGCTTATAGTTCTATTTGTTGTCAGTATGAAAAAAAATAATCAAGAAGCTTTTTTATCTATTTGTTCACAAAAGAATATTTTCTGTGTATTATTTCGATGTTGTAATTTCTTGGACAAATGCTCATTCAATCGGATGATTCCGAGTGTTTGGTAAATATTGCCAAACATCTTCTGTTGCTTATTAAGTTATTCTAGAAAGTAGATTTAATAAAATTTCTATGACTTTAATTAATCGGAAATGTATTTGTCAAAGTTAAAATTTCAGTTGAAATTGAACTCAGTTTGTATAATTGATGCTAAACAGAATCGAAACTAAATATGAATATCAGTCATTCTTTATGATCATCTTGTAAGAAATATTCTCTTATATACAATATGGATATCAACTTAAATGTTGATTAGAATTCGATTCTTTTTCATTTGATTGAGATTCATTTCGTCTAAAATTCCGTTTTGTTTTGATGATCGGATTGTTTTCTTTCCTTATTAGAAATCACAAGATTTATGTATAATAACCCTTCCGTTCACAACCTTCTAAAAATGCAATGCTTTGTCAATAAAAATCAAACTAACGAACGACAATTAAAAAAAGCCAAACAACACGGAAGGTTTTCATTCGGCAAAATCTATGCCGTTTGATTTTATTGTTAAAAATAGTCGAATATCCATAAATTCATTCTTAGGTGTTGTTATTTACTTTTCATCGAGTTCAGAGAATAAAACCAACGACAATATATTTATATACTAGGTTGTGTAAAAAGTTCGTGCGCCGTGACAGTAATACCCTACGGTAGGCTTTAAGAAACTTTCTTTCTATATGGTCTGATGGGAAAATGATGCTCTATCTTTCTATACTGTTTGATCCTATTTAAACTATTCTCATAATATTAAATTACCCATAAAACCAATTTCGACTCGGCATGTGCTGGTTGTAAATTTTGCTTCGCAGTTTTCGATTTCTTATTAGTTGTATTAATAAAAAAAATATACTGTAAGATAGAGCGTGAAAAGCTCTACACTCTACACGGTAAAGCCAGTTATTTTATAGTTGTGCTTTTTGTTTGCAAAAACGACAAAGTTTTGAGGGACCAAATTTTTAGTATTGAGATAACTGGTTATATAGGCTTTTCCTTTTTGAAAATAATCAAAGATAAGCTTTACCGTGTAGAGTGTAGAGCTTTTCACGCTCTATCTTACAGTATATTTTTTTTATTAATACAACTAATAAGAAATCGAAAACTGCGAAGCAAAATTTACAACCAGCACATGCCGAGTCGAAATTGGTTTTATGGGTAATTTAATATTATGAGAATAGTTTAAATAGGATCAAACAGTATAGAAAGATAGAGCATCATTTTCCCATCAGACCATATAGAAAGAAAGTTTCTTAAAGCCTACCGTAGGGTATTACTGTCACGGCGCACGAACTTTTTACACAACCTAATATCAAACGGCAAAATATTAATTACCGGTGGATTCAGTAACAATTATCTTAAGAGTGCTGAATTGTATGATTTATTAACTGGAAATTGGACAACAGCGGCAAATATGAATATTGAACGTTCTCAACACACTGCATCGATACTTGCAAATGGAAAAATATTAGTTGCTGGTGGTTACAATGGTAATAGTTCTATCAACACCGCTAAATTATATTAAGATATTTGAAGGAAACAATATTTTTTTCTGAACTAATATGCATAAATTCATATAACAAAAATAAAGTTTTTTAAAACCGATGAATTCACGTTATTTTAAAGTGTGATTATAGCATGAATGATAAAAGCATGTGATACACGTGTCATTCAATACTGTTCAATTATCAAGAACTCAATTAAAGTTGAAAGACTGAAGGATCAGCATAAGTAGAAAATGAAATGATTCAAAATTGTGGGAGATTATGCCTTCACATGCCATTGATTCTTGACAATTGAATATGACTCACTAGTTCTCTTGTGTAAACATAGGTCTCTAATTAACACTGACTATGAACAAATAACATTTTCAATCGAAACATATCACAAACTAAAATAGTTATAACGGTTATCTGATTCACCCAGATGTTTCTAATCTTTCGTTTAGTCGACAAACTCTTAACATACTCTTTGAAAAGTTCTCTTTTCTTCGAGAACATTGCATTATGGCAAATCGAATCGCATTACTTGTTGTTCTAATGATTTCGAATACAATTCACCTTGTTCGTAGTTCATTCACTTTCAACCATGGTCAATCAATTCTTCGACATAGAGTAGAATCTGTTGTTTAGATTTTACTCTGCTGGGCTTTTCACTTCGGAAAAAAGATAAAAGAGGAAGAGAAGGTATTGATACTGTTCTGCTCGAGTATTGTCAATAAATTTATTAAAAAATTAAATAAAAATATTTAATCGATATTTTTATAAAGAAATGCATTTTTTCGTTTCTGCATTTGATAATCAAAACCAATCGTCGGTGTCATTTGCGCAATTTCATTCAAAACACTTTGAACGAATTCTGTTGTCGTCGCTGATCCTCCAATATCCGGCGTTTTCAATTTTCGTTCTTGAATTGTCGTTAAAACCGCTTTCTTTATAACTGAACAATGTTCATCCAGACTACAACGAACTCTTCTTATCACTAATTCAATAAAAAGTGTCTTTACCCTAAGAATTTCAACATATTCGCTGCAGCGAAAAGCATTCCCGATGGATTTGCGATGTTTTTTCCTGCAATACCAATTCCTGTATTTCGTGTTCCTTGCTCGAAAATCGCATAACGATCGCCGTAGTTTGATCCAGCAACAAAACCTGAGCCTCCGACTAGTCCCGCACAGACATTTGCTACAATATTTCCATATAAATTCGGCATAACCATCACATCGAATTGAGTCGGACGATTGACTAGCTGCATACAAGTATTGTCAACAATCATAGTGTCAAATTTGATATCGGAATACTCCGCTGCGACTTCACGACAGCAATCGATGAATAAACCATCGCTTAGCTTCCTTTGCAACGAGAATACAATAGACAGAACGTATACGAAGAGAGATTTACATGATGTTTGCCTTGTGAATTGCCGTGACCTTCTTCCGATCATGATGTTTGACAAGTTCGAAAGCAAAACGGGCGATTTTCAGAGATTTTGCTCGAGTTATAACTATCAAAATCAAAAAAAATTTACATAATGAATATACGAATTTTCAAATTACTTTTTAAACTTTCAACAACACCGGGTACAGACTAAGATAAAAAATAAAAACGGATAGAGTGATTCATCAAGTGATTAGACATACGTCATGTTCAAGTTAACTATATTCTCCTTCGGTATTCTCGCGTACCACAAGAATATCAATGTCAGAATGACGCGTAGGTACCACCGGACTTGTTTTACATCGAATAACATTCGCATANTCATTCGTGCTATAATCGCACTTCAAAATAACATGAATTCATCGGTTTTAAAAAACTTTATTTTTGTTACATGAATTTATGTATATTAGTTCAGAAAAAAATATTTTTTCCTTCAAATATCTTAATATAATTCAGCGGTGTTGATAGAACTGTTACCATTGTAATCACCAGCAACTAATATTTTTCTATTTGCAAATATCGATGCAGTGTGTTGAGAACGTTCAATATTCATATTTGGAGTTGTTATCCAATTTCCAGCTGATAGATCATACAATTCAACACTGTTCAGATTAGTGTTAACATTCAGTTCACCAGTGACTAATATCCTTCCATTTGATAACATCGATGTTGTATGTCTATGTCGCCTAATATTCATATTTTCAGTCGAAATAAAATTTCCAAATAAAATAAAAAATTTCACGTGAAAAAAACAAATTGAAGTTAATTAAAAATTCAAGCTGTTTGCAGATGTTTTATCATAATTTTCTCTATCGTGAAATGATTAAAATTTCGTCCAAAATGGTATATACGCTGAATATCAAATTTACTTTCTTGATCTGTAATATTTATCGATATAAATCATACGCTATCGCACTTATGAGATCATTTCCAGTTTATTCACTTCCACGAGAAAATTGATTATTCGATCCTAAAGATAAAGTATACTTATGATGAAAATATCATCATAATAATCTAAAATTAACCTTGATTTCTTCGATGACAAATAACACTCGTTTGAACATTTCCGGATGATGTTATTTTACTTGATTGACAATCTTCGCTAAACACCAAACAAGTTCAATTATTATGATAATAAACATCTGTTAGACATTGATCTTCATAATTACATTTCCAAATACAAGTTTGGATCGATGAATATCACTGATGATAATACCATTGATTGTAGAAATAAGAAGAGAAATGAACGGCACTGGGTGCATTTTCATTCGCGTTCATTTTAAGTGAAGAAAGGAAAAGCGATAAGAGTTTTACATATAAATATATTATCATTGGTTTTGTTCTCTGAACTGGATGAAAAGTAAATAACAACACATAAGAATGAATTTATGGATATTTGACTATTTTTAACAATAAAACCAAACGATATAGATTTTGCCGAATGAAAACTTTCCGTGTTGTTTGGCTTTTTTAATTGTCGTTCGTCAGTTTGATTTTTATTGACAAAGCATTGCATTTTTAGAAGGTTGTGAAAGGAAGAGTTATTATACATAAATCTCATGATTTCTAATAAGAAAAGAAAATAATCTGATCATCAAAACAAAACGAAGTTTTAGACGAAATTAATCTCAATCAAATAAAAAAGAATCGAATTCTAATCAACATTTAAGTTGATATCCATGTTGTATATAAGAGAATATTTCTTACAATATGATCATAAAGAATGACTGATATTAAAGATGTCACAATACCAATACGGTATTGGAGTATTGGTATTGATATTTTTATGAGAATTAAACGAAAGAAGCTGAATAAATTCGAAGAATTCATACTGTTGTGTGCTGGCCAGTATGGCAAAAGATTCACAAGAAATGTTGATCAGTTGCAATGGTCAAAGAGCGCTACTTTACTTTAAACACAGTATACACACGCGTAACATTGAGTGCGGATGAGGACACTGTGTTTAAAGTGAAGAACTACCAAGTTTGAACTTTTCTATTTGACACATACGGTATCAGGAAGAAAATTTCGCATCGTTCTATGGACAGTGATGATCTCACCGGATTTAGAGAAGACCGGACAACACACACATCTCCCGCAATTTTATAAATCCATAGTCACATATATATGACTCAAGTTACTTGAGTCAAGTATTTGGATCTTATACACACGACAAATACGCAAACATAGATAGTGCTTATATTGCCAGCTTTCTCAAACACTAATACCGGCCAATACTAATACCAATACCAATACTATTGGTATTGTTACATCCCTAGAATTAGTCATCGGTTTTTTTCCATCGAATAGATCAAGATTCACGAACAAATAAGAAAATATTATGAAAAATAAACCTGTGCGTCTTTTATAGTGACATCTGTTCCAAATTGTTCTAAAGGTATTTCTCCGTTTTCGTTTACATTTCACAAAATACGAACAATTGATTCGATCTCAACAATGAAGACAAAACGAAACGAAAAAGAATTTCTTTTTCACTTTGGAATTTTCTTCATAAACACAAGAAAAGTTATTTTGAGAAAAGACTTCTTTTCTTTTCTTTTTAATTTTTAATAAATTCATCAAAAATTTTCTTAGAAAATCTTCACAGATTGTTTTCTTTAACAAATATTTCCAATGTTGACTTGAATTTTGGTTGAAATCTATTTCATTTTAATTGATTTGAAAATGAAACTTTCAAATTCTGTTGATCTTCTGTTACAAAGTGAAACACAATTGATTTGAAGAAATCTTCTTCTTATCAGAAAATTATCGAAGAAAAACACGAAAATTTATTAAAAAGAAAAAACCAAAAGATTGAAAATGGTAAAAATTGATCGATCATTTCGTGTTTCTCATTAAAATCTTTTTTCAAAGTGAAGAAATTCTTCATTTATGAACTTCGAAATCTCTTTTGAGTCAACGATCATCGTGTTATTTCCAAAGAAAAACATCTTTAGGGATAATATAATTTTGATCACCAAGAAAAAATACATTTGATAATCAGTTGCAAATGATCACTAAAAAACGATATTCTTGATTACCAGATAGTTTTAGATAAAAGTGATCACCCAAAAAAAATACTTTAGATCACCAAATTTTTAAAGTTCATTCATTATATTTATTTTTTCAAAAAGTGGAACACAAATAGTGATAATATCTATATGAGAAGAAGAAGAAGAGAAGTGACTTAATTTATACATATTTAGCGTAAGCTTTGTTGACTTTTTTTGGACGTCCTCTTCCTCTTCGTTTACCCAATGGTTGAATACGTGTTTTTTTCACTGACTTGATACAAATTAAACGCAATAGCTAGACCAACTGAATGTTTACACGAATATACCTTCAAGCCAACAGGGCATGTGCATGATTCTAATGGAGCAACTAACCAGCAAGATTATGTGTTCGATATTGATAAACACCATTTGATTTAGCAATAGTTTTCACTTCATCAAGTGAATGAACTACAACAAGTAGTTTCAAATCTGATACTGACATGTTTTCAAATGAATATTTTCTTATGCGTTCTATAGCATAGCAGACAAAATAAGATAACAAAATGTTATTTGAATGAACAAAAAAAGAGATGGGATGCAATATCAGCAACTTTTGAAAATTTTGATGATCATAAATATCTTTGCGAGGTGATCATTTGTATCTAGACTATTTGGTGATCAAAAATATCTTTTTTCGGTGATCCTTTGCATCTGATTATCAAATTTATTTATATTTGGTGATCAAAAATATTCACACCCCATCTTTACATCAAAGAATTTCTCTTTAGATCGATAAATTAATGAATATTTCTCGATGAAAATCATTTTCGATTCAACTATTTCTCTTTGAAAGATTCTTTTCTTTATCTTCATTCGAATTTTTCATTAAAATTCTTTTTCACAAAACTTCGTTTTCTCTTTTGTGTTGAATTTAATTTTCAAATGATTTTCTATAAAATATTCATTAGGAAAATCCAACGTATTTCCTTTTTTTTATTGCAAAGAAAACAAACGAAATTTTCTCTTTATTAATTTTCTCGAAAACTTTTCTTTAAACTTTGTTTTTCATTTCAAATTGCATTTTATTTCGATTTCGAGATTCAAAATAAAATTTTTCTTTTTTCAAATTATGAAATCAAATCGTAGAATTCGATGATTTCCGCAATCACCAACATAAAGATTTCCTTCACCATCAAATGATAAACCACAAGGACCAAACAATTGATTAGGTTTACTTCCTTCTCCATTTCCACCAACAATTATTTCACCTTCTTCATCCCCTTCACACCATCGCATTATTCGATGATTCGCACAATCTGCAACATAAATTCGACCCTCATGATCAACAATGATTCCTCGAGGATGATTTAATTGATTTAGATTCTTTCCGCATCCATTTCCGCCAGCAACAACAATTCCCTCCTGCGCATCTTTTCTCCATTTCATCACACGATGATTTCCCCAATCCGAAACAAAGAGATTGTTCGTCATCGACAAACAGAAAAGTTGGAACGTTGAACTGATTGAGTTGATCTCCTTTTCCATTTCCACCAGCAATTAATGTTCCTTCACCCTTTTCTCCCATTTTCCATCTTCTCACTTCATGTTTTTCATATTCAGAAACATAGACAAATCCAAATTTATCCATTGTTAACCGAGAACACCTAATATTGTGAATGAGAATCTCTGACTGATTTCTGTTCAAAAACCATCGCATTACTCTTCGATTTCCACAATCCGAAATGATGATTGAATTATTTTGTTCATCAAAAATCACATCTGTTGGTCGATCCAATTGATTCAAACTGTTTCCTCTTCCATTTCCACCAGCCACAATTGTTCCTTGATTTTCATTTCTTTCCCATCGAACAATTCGATCATTCCCCACATCCGCAATGAAAATATTTTGATGCTTATCGGTAAATATTCCAAAAGGACATGAAAGTTGATTTAATTTGTCTCCTTTTCTATTTCCTCCACAAATTGTCGATCCATTTTGTTTCCATTTCCTCAAAATTAATTCTAAACAAAGAAAAACTAATTCTTTTTTCATTAAGATTAACACTTTTTCATATAAAGACTCTTGCAAAGAAATGTCTGAAAAGTCTTTTCAAAATTAAAATTCATTTAATTTCAGCTATTGAAAAGAATATTCAAATAAAAACAAATTCAAATTGATTTTGAAAGAAAAGGAAAAGATATTCATTTGTTGATTTAATTAAAAAGGAAAACAAACTGACGATTTCGTTCAATAAAGATCGTCAAACTTTCTTCGATTTCAACAATTTTCGTTTCAATTAAATGAAAATGAAACTTTTCTTCGTTAATTTTCTTTTTCTCTAAAAACTNNAGAAGATAAGGAACACCGAAAACACCTTGATGAATATCACTTAGAGTTATGAGATTATAGACAGGCAACGAACAACATTCAACAGCACCACGAGCGATGATACTACCTTGAGAATAACCGAGAAGATTGAAACCTTCACGAAGTCGTGGATTCGAATCGATTGATTCACAAAATTTTTCAACTTGAACATCTAATGGAAGAAGATATGAATCAACTTTTCCATTTCCGATTTCGATTGAAACAACATAGATATCGGGATAAAGAGAACGAACCCCTCGAGCGATATCTTCCATAGCAGAAGCTGTTGAGGTGATACTGTGCATTAAGACAACTGGACGATAAGTTAAACAGAATACAAATGGAATTTGGATGAAAAAAAAACAACTAAAAGAATACCAACCATTCTTATTTCTCTTTTATGAGAAAAATATCGATTTTTTTACTTGGATTTTAAGTCAATCGATTAGCAAATAACATATGATATGTACTCTCACACTTATTAATGGAAAATAGAACAACATTTTAGTTTTTAAGCAGATTTTCATCTGAATATTTTCTGTATTCATTTTATGTCTCAACAAATTATTGTTTATCTGAGCGAATTTTTCCGATTTCTGTGAACGTTAAATATGCAAATGTTTTTGGAAGCTTTCTCTTCACACCAACAGTTTCTTTGATCGTTTAAACGATGTTTATCACCAATTAGTTCTACAGAAACATTCTAATTGTTTCCTTTGAATTGTTTTCCAATTTCATTCTACAATCGCTCTTAGAAACTGAAATAGGGATCGAGAGCAACAATTCATGATCAACAAAGATGAAACCAAGAGTTCTGAGCTGATTAAATCGATTCTTCATTTCCTCGAAATAATCAAAAAGTTCTTTGCACAAACAAAACCAGATCAGTTAACATATTTAACAATATTTTCACTGCAATTTTATCAATAGGCTTTGTTTTTCTCTATGGACAAAAATTGTCTCTGATAAATCGAACTCATTTTCTTGTTGATGAATCGGCTTGACTTTTTTATGCGTTCGATTTCTGAACTGATAACAATTATTCTTCAAGGCATTTTATTCCTCATTGAAGTTCGGGTGTTGTATTTATATAAATTAAACAGAAGTCTTTTTTTTCGCAAAGTTTTTGTGTAAACATTAATTTATGTTAAAAGGGAATTTGATTTCAATTTTAAAATGTCTTCTACATTCAGCCTTTTTAACTAATTAGATCGAATTTCTCGATTCTATCATTTTCTAAATCACCAACATAAAGATTTCCTTCCCCATCAAATGATAAACTGCGAGGATAAGACAATTGATTAGGTTCATTTCCCCTTCTATTTCCACCAACAATTATTTCACCTTCTTCATCTCCTTCACACAATCGCATTATTCGATGATTGTACATATCCGCAACATAAATTCGTCCCTCATGATCGACAATGATTCCTTCAGGACAATTTAATTGATTCAGATTGTTTCCTCTTCCGTTTCCACCAGCAGCAACAATTCCTTCCTGTGCATCTTTTCTCCATTTCATCACACGATAATTCCCAAAATCTGAAACATAAAGAGATTGTTCGTCATCGACAAATAGAAAAGTTGGAAGGTTGAACTGATTGAGTTGATCTCCTCTTCCATTTCCACCAGCAACTAATGTTCCTTCATTCTTTTCTCCCATTTTTCATTTTCTCACTTCATCTTTCTTCCAATCAGGAACATAAACAAATCCAAATTTATCCATTGTTAACCGACAACAGTCGATATTGTGAATGAGAATCTCCGGTTGATTTTCGTTAAAAAACCATCGCATTACTCTTCGATTTCCTTGATCAGCAATGATGATTGAATTATTTTGTTCATCAACAATCACGTTCGCTGGTCGATCCAATTGATTCAAACTGTTTCCTCTTCCATTTCCACCAGCCACAACTGTTCCTCGATTTTCGTTTCTTTTCCATCGAACAATTCGATGATTCCCCGAATCCGCAATGAAAAGACTTTGATATTTGTCGATAAATATTCCTTGAGGACCTGAAAGTTGATTTAATTCTTTTCCTCTTCCATTTCCTCCACAAATTGTCGATCCATTTTGTCTCCATTTCCTCAAAATTATTTCTAAACAAAGAAAAACGAATTCTTTTTTCACTAAGATTAACGCTTTTTCATACAAAGACTTTTGCAAAGAAACATCTGAAAATTCTTTTCTAAATCGAAATTGATTTAAGTTTAACTATTGAAAAGACTATTCAAATAAAAATGAATTCAAATAGATTTTGAAAGAAAAGGAAAAGATTTTCATTTGTTGATTTAATTAAAATGAGAAACAGAGTGACGATTTCGTTAAATAAAAATCGCGAAATTCACTCGATTTCAACAATTTCCGTTTCGATGAAATGAAAATGAAACTTTTCTTCGTTAATTTTTTTTCTCCAAAAACTCAATTTTCCTCGTCATCATTCAATGTCTCATCAAAATCCAATTCGATGTCAAATTCATCAAATCTGAAAGACAACGAATTCTTTCAAAATAAACTCATCTAATTATTCGAAACTACGAAGAATTTTTTGTATTTTTCTTTCGAATTTCGAGGTTTTCTCGAGATTTATTCCAATGAGAATTTTCCTTCAAATCAATTTTCATTCCCTTTGAAATCGTTCACATACTTTGAATAACTCTTTTCGAGAGTTTTTCGATGAATATTTGTGAATTTTCCATTGAATTCATTTCCATTTGATTTTCCGTTTGTTTTTTCATTTCCATTAGTTGATCTTTGAAATAATTCAAATCCAATTCATTAAATTCATTTTCTTTTTGAACTTTTTTCATTTTTTCTGTTATTTCATCAAATTTTCTCCTTAATTTATCGAGATCTTTTCTTTCTTTTTCGATTAAAATATTTCGATATTGTTGAGCTGTTTGTTGAATTAATTCGATCGATTTCTTTTCCCATTGATCAATTTGTTTCATCGAGGAAGAAACGAGTTGGTTTTGATTGATTTGATCCCTAAATTGATCATAATCATTGATAATCGTGTTGAAATCTTCGTTTAAACTCTGCAGATGTTTTGTCAAATCTTCAAAACAGAATTCCTTTGAACAACCTCGACAAGAATAAATTATTTTGTTTTTGTTACAAACGAAACATTGTTTTTTGTTATTTGCCATTGCCATTACTTTAAAGAAAATAATCGAAAAGAATCAATGTGAACAAAACAAAAGTATTTGGAAGAAAATTTTGCTTAAATAAATCTGAATCATTATGAAAACAATCGCATAAAAAGAATGAAAAAGAATTTGTTTTCGAATTTCTTTTGAAAAAGAAGAAATTTCATTGGAGAATTTTCCATCAAAATCGATTTTGTTTTTTTTCTTCTGTTGGAAAAATCCGAGAAAATCAAAGGAAAAGATTATTCGATCCGATTTTGTTAATCAAAAGACAAGGATTTATTTACAACAGTCGACTGTGATGTTTCACAGTTTTCAACTTTATCGGACAAAATCAGAATAATTAAGAATGGGAAAATCTTTGATTTGTTCGAAATGATCTTTATTAACGATGAACTATTAGAGGAAGGTGTTTCACTTGACAAATTATTCGTTGAATAACGAATAGAAATTCATATTCTTTGAATTGAATTTTTATTTGTTTTTCAGATGAACATGAAAATGTTTCTAATGTACCAAGATTTTCGTTTATTCTTCTCTTATAACATTAATAAATTTGTATGCATCAATTGATAAGATTTTTTCTCGTTTGTCGATCTGAACAAACACAACATGTAGAAATATTTTTCTCTCTACATTATTTTCTCTTCAGACATCAAATATAATTCAGGTGTTCTTTTCTCATTTACCCCAAACATCCTCTTCTCTTTCTTCTTACATTCTCTTGTTTGTACTTGTCCATCTGCACTTTCTCGGATCTTCTACTTCTATTCTTTTTCTTTTACTTTTCACCCAAATAAAGTTTTATCCAATGTAAATTTTCGTTTGTTCACTTGATCTGAATTTTCTTCCCTCTATTCTTATCGTAATTTACAAAATGATTTTACATCAATTCAAATTTGATTGTTTCAAAGTTCTCATCGATTTGAAAAATATTTGTGAAATATGTAATTAATCACATATTGAGAACCTGATTTTCCTTGTAGAATGCTCAACACGCTTTCTCACACTTTAGCTCATCGATATTTATCAGTGAAACAAATTCAAAATCAGTGTTAGTTTGTCGGTGGTGGATTAGTTGGATTGTCAACGACCCTTTTTCTACGATGATGTGGAGGGTGTACTGTACTAATTGTCCGATTACGAGAGTGCAATGGAAAACAATACACTCTATTTACTGACTATATGGTATACGACCTATAGTGATGGTCGCTAGATTTTGATCTTTTCGGACGACAAAGTACGTGACAAAAAAAAACATTAAAAACAATGACTTTTAAAGTAATTGGTAGATCACATTGAGAGATCAAAATTCTTGCGACAAGTCGTTGGGAAAGTAGTGCATTAGTTGCAGATAGTTTTGCATCTGGTCGAGTGTTTCTTGCTGGTGATGCTGCTGATAAAGACAAAAATGTTCCGATCATTGTCGATCAGGTGATGGAATTCGATCAATTATATTCAGTTCTTGGTGTTAGTAATGAATTTTTATCTGCTTAAAAACCTGATCAATGGAATGGTCAACCTGGAACACGAGCTCCACATATATGGATATCAAAAAATGACAAACAAATTTCTACATTTAATCTATTTCAAGCTGGTTGAGAATTGTTTAAAGAAGATAAACATTGGTGCACAACTGCAACATTATTAGAATGCGTGCAAATCGATGTCGATATGATACCGTCGGACTTGGAAATGTTTCGTAAAGCTTTTCGGCACAAGAGCAACAGGTTATCGTTAATTCGCCCCAATGGTTTTATAGTGAATTTGATAATTGATGAAAAACAAAATGTTAAATTTAATATAAGAAGAGAGAGATAACAGTTGGTTTAATTAATTAATCGTATTTCGATATTAATGAGATTGCAGTTGATCAACCAATGATCCTGATCTTTCTGTAAGACATTATCAAAAAAGATACTCAGGAAATTCTTTTGTAGAAAATACATCAATGAAATGATTAACATCTTCTAAAAATAATTTTATTTCTCTTACTGATGAAACTAATTTTCTTATATCATCAATATAAAGATGTAAATGAAGACTTTGAAAGTTCAAGAAAACTCTTCATCCGCATTCTCTACGGTTGATACACAAAAAAAGAATCCAATTGTTAATGTCTTTATTTAGAAATTAAAAAAACAGAAATCTAAGGTTAACCTATACAACTGAAAAAGTCTGCATACTTTACATATAAATCGTCAGGTAGCTGTGTAAACTTATTCACAGAAATCGATATTGAAAAAATATTCACTGACAAAGTCAAATGAGCGACAATGTCAATTTGAGATATTTATCGTTTTTCACGAGTTAAGTTCAGTTTTTTTTTGTTATTTTTAGAGTCACAATAGATCGAAAATATAAGTCAAGAAATAACATCATCTGACGTCATTTTTATGATTGATATAATTTACTGAATAATTATATATAAAANCAAATTGTTTATAACAAAAAGATTTATTCAACTCATCGTCATTTGATATTATTTATTTGTTTCATCATTCCTTTCTTAATACTGATGAATATAGTTGTTCAAAATCAAATGAATTGGTGCATTGTTATTGGAACACCAGGATCAAGTTGTTCTTTAATTTATACATCAATTCCGATTCGAATATGGAACATGAGTGTTTTGTTTGCTTTACCAATTGGAATTACTTTTCTAACATCGATTAAATGTTTGATGTTTCTTAAACACACTCAATCACAGCAAATTATAATTCAACGAAATCATTTTCGTCGATTAATCTATCGTTATGCTTGTTTCTATACGATTTGGTTGATTCTATGGACACCATTGATCATATTGAATTTTTTATGTATCGAAACAATTGATGGAAAAATTTATTTTATTGCGACGGCTGGAAATACATTCGAATCGTGTTTAGATGGTGTTATTCTTATTTTTTTGGACAAACGTTTTGAAATGGCATGGAGAAAATCGTTTGATGCAATTCGACAAAAATTTGGTGGGCAGAAAAAGAACAAAGTCATTCCGACATGTCAACAAATATTAGTTAGACAGAACGAAGTTCATTTACGGAAAGAGGAAGTTGTACGAGCGACACGAGTCATTGTAGCTTGATAAAGAAAAGGCAATATTTATACTCTTAGCCTCAAATTCTAAGAAAAATTCAGATGTCAAAAGATTATATTAAATTCCGCGGATATCCTGACACTTTCACCTTCAAGATTAAAGATTATTCGGTCTGATTTCGCTGATAAAAATCCAGATTGATTTATCAAGTTTTGTTCGTTTGTACTATGAGAAAAAAAGATGAAAGATTTGCAGATCGAATTCAAACGATGTTTTCGCTTGAGATCATTGCAGTGAAAATGAATTGAGAATAGTTGTCATTTTGATATAGCTCGATGTTTCATCTAATTTTCTCTTCAACGATATTTGATTCCTCATTTTATTGACAATTTCGTCAATTTTGAACAGAAATCTTCATCTGAAATGTGTTAATGTTACAAGATGTTTCTTTCGAACACATCTTCAAATCGAATATCATTCAGCGAAGAAGCATTTATTCGATCGATTGATGTACGTTCAACATAATTCATCTAACTTCTTTGGTGATTTCACGTTTCGCGTATTTCTTCTATGTAGATCTATTTTAAATACATTTCATTTCACGTTTGATCAAATCGGAGCTGAGAAATTTACTAATTGTTTAGTCTGAAGTAAAGAAAATCGAATAGAAAAAGTCGTCCGATTTGCAAAAACAATCAATGGACTATATAAAAGCTTTTTTGAATTGAAGAGAATTGAATCAAAATAACATGTCGACAAAGATGTATCGTATCCTTTTATATTCTCCCTCGAATTTTACAAGCTCAAGGAACTAGAAGTGATAGTTTTTTCGAATGCAAATAATTTATCAGAGATTGTTAAAGGTCATTTCTTAACAAACTAAAGGAACACAGAAGCTTCATGATGAAGAATTTGCTCTTTCAAATATGTCACTTGAACTTCGAGAAACATGCAGAGGCGACAACTTATAATAATATTCAATTTCTCTGTTACACGGAGGAGAAAAAAATCTCAATTTGTTTGATGAAACAATGAAATTTTAAACAATCGATTTGTTAACACGAAAGACTTATTAAAATATAAATCGATACGTTGAAGAAGAACAATGAACTATTCGAAGATATTCATATTTGACTAATAATGAACAACATACTATTGTAAAAGATACACTTTTAGCGTAGAAAAGAAAATGCTTTTCGAAAACTAATATCTAAAATTTCTGTTTTAGAAAATCAATTTTTATCTTGTACAGTTTTAATATAAGGATAGTTTTCAGACGATGAAAGTTTGAATATTGAGAGAATATGTAATTGTCTCTGAATATTCTTTCATTTTGTAGTAAAGAGAAGTAAAGTGATTGTAAGAAATCATTATCTGTTAGCATTAGATTATTTCTAGGAGAAAATTGTTAGTTGACACGAAGTAAAAATCGTCCTTGTTGACCTTTATTCGAACGAATGCGGAGTACGTTTTACATCGATAGAAAAAAAAGGAGAAAAATGATGTTTTCATCAGCGCATTCTATGTAACTACCACGTGGTGGAGAGAATGCCAAGAAAAACCTAAAACATATAAACTATTTTCTTTCTACACATTCTCTTAGAACGCTTTATCACGATCAGAAGTAAATAGTCAGAATGGAAGAAGAACCAGAACCAGATTCAATTCAGCTCGCATCTATGGAAAAGACTCACGTGTAAGAAGTTTTTAAGAAATGGAAAGAGGCATTTGAGCCTTTGTTAAGAATTAATGAATAGATTTTTTTTCATCGATTGTTAATATTACATTAACCGATATTGCACCAACTCAGTCACATACGATCAATTATCAAATGAATTTCATTGATTTCAGAATCGTTTCTGTAAATAATTCTAATGTTTTTATGCTTTAGTCGTTATGAACCGCATAATACTAATGATACAATGATAGGTACACATAATCCGACTGAATCTGAACGTGATTTATTTAAAGCCGTAAGTAATAAAAACATATTTCTTATTAATTTTCATTGTTGTCGCTATTTTTCAAGTTTCAATCGGTCATTGCTGATCAGATTCGTTCACATTCGTCTGATTTACCACCTTTTGATGATTCTGAACTTGAACCTATTAGTGTCTACACTGAGATCAACAATGATTCTCGTTTTCATTTTCAAGTGAGTTGTCTATATATATTGAATTAGAGGATAATTTTGAGCTTTTTTATCAGATTCAGTTGCCGAATGGTCATCGTTGTCGTGCCTCGATTATTCAACCACTAGGTGTTCCAATTGAAGGCGATAAGACTGAGCGCGAAAAGATGGTTTATACTGATTCTATTCAATAAAGCTTCATTGTTGACATTAACAACTAATTCTGAATATTATTTGCGACTCGTATAATACGATTGTGTACTGGGGCGTGAGGAGTAGAATACACAAATAGTTGAGTGAATAGTATTGTGTTTTGAGTTGTATGTAGAAAGCAAATCAATTTTATACTTCATATTTCAAGCTTTAAAAGTAGGATACTGTTTGTATCGTCATAATATATGCAACTGGCACAATTGACGGCAAGACGGAGCATAAGCAACAGAAAAATGTCTACAGTTGCTTCATAATAAAAACAAAGAGTAGTTTACATCGAAATATCCAACAGTATTGAAAACGATATTTTATTATCACATAGAATGATACAGTAGACTAAGCTCTTTCTTTCCATGTTATCGGATCGTACATCGAGTGGTATTATAATAAAAAATTCTAATGAGACATTTTATGTAGGTTTACTTTGCTGGTAATCTATTTGATGTTTGAGTATATAACGAGCAGAATTTTTTGTAAGTTGAAAATAGTCGGACAATATCCTATCAACATGCAGTATAATAATTCTATTACATGTTCATGATAATATTCTTGAACATAAAAGTAAGTTTGAGTACAATGAAAAAAGCTTTCTGCGCAATCCCTAATGGGATTAAAAGTATGAAACACGATCCAGCCAGACAAATTTTGAACACATAGAACGGTCAATTTATTTCCCAGCTTGCATTCCCATTTATCTAAACTTAAGCAGTTGAAAGCAGCATATCATTATCAATAGAGACGTTCACTGCTTTTTAAGAAAATTTTTATTCATCGGTCACAATATGTGATCCTTCTTATTGTGCTTCCATTAACAGATGTCGATCGGTGACGCGATCTACACGTGTCGATGTAACGAAGTTGAGAACGAACCTGTCTGTGAGACAACGATACACAGTTTATTTGCCTTTTCCTCTAAAAAAACTCACTTTCTCTCTTCATTTTTTAGGCGTCCGTTTTCTACAGAGTCTGTAACGTCTGTGTGGGAGGGGAGTCCAAATTTCTGCCCCTACACACTTCAAGACTCTCTTTCAGATCGTGTTTTACAAAAGAACGCGTTTATCGAAAGCCTGTCTCCTTGAGAGTGTCAATCGTTTGTATCTGTAGAAGGAATAGTAACTTATACAATTCTAAAGTCATTTGTTGAAGTTGGATTTTTATCCTATATGAATTGTTTCATCATAAGACACTGAGCCATATTTTTTATGTACGATACCTTAGAATTAAACATTTGATTTGATTTTAAAGTATTGTGTAAATCTTACTTTAGAATTTCTCCTCTCGACTACCGTTGGTCAAGTTTTGCAGAAAATATGATCGATAAATCAATTAATTAAAATTCATCTCAAATTTACATTCCTCATCTTCAATTATTTTCTGTTCTCCGATTGTCTCGATCGGCCAAGAGAGTATGAGCATATCATCAAATAACCAGACAATTTATATTTCTTAAATTACTTCCTATGCGAAAGAGAACAAAAGACAACAGTTATGAAACCAGGAATATAATGAAAAGTAAATACCGATCCAAACGATGCTCGTCGAACAACGTCCAATTAATTTCGGTCGACATCGTTTCAAAAGAAGTTTATATAGATCAAACACAGGCCATGCCAAAATACCAACAATTGAAATAAAAACAGAACATACCCAAATTAGAACTTCACAATCGATATCAATCCAAATTTGTTTCAGTCTGTTCATCGCGCATCGTTCGATTCGATGCACCGATCATGAAAAAAATCAACATAAGAACACATCCAAGTACATTCAATATGAAGCCAATAACGATTTCAGTCACTGTAAAATAGAAATCATAATGACTTCGAAAAATACATTTGATATCGTTTCATAGTTTTCACTGAACTTGGTTTCGTTTTTTAGGTCAATCGAATGCAATACATTACAACTATTCAAACGCAATCTTATAGGCGT
>CAJNOJ010000454.1:0-68344 GCA_905250025.1 Adineta ricciae
GAATATGAAAGCGAGATTTCTTTGATCTAAATAGATTCAAATCAAAAAGTTTCTAATTAACTTTTACTAAAGCTTGAAGAGAGCTTGTAAATCATAATCAAGCAAAGCTTATCAGACAATTTTCATAGTATATTAATTAGGAAGAACATATTTTAAGATATGAAGAGAAACACAACAGACGCATTCATTCGTGCATATCGTCAAGATGATCACTATTTAACTATTTTTGTCATTAAAGATCATTTCGATATAAGTTCAAAACCCAAATTGACGAACTCAAAACTGATAGAACTGTGGAAGCCAATTCCATCGGAAAGGAAAGGTACAGCATATATATATTCGTCCTATCTTGATAATTAGAAGACAAGTAACGATACGCGTGAGAGCAAATATAATAAGGATCAGAGTAATCAGCGTTTATGTTACTTCAATTACCAGCCTAATGACTGTTTTAGATCTCCGTCTATCATACACCACATCAAGTGCTTTGTAAGAAGTTTAAAAAAACTGCAATTCGTTGATTGCATATTAGATATCACAGAAAAAGAGAAGATTTTCTTTTGATTAGATAAAATGCCAAATGATTAGTCCTATTTGGTTGTGAATTAAATCTAGACGGTGGTTTTTAATGATGAAAGGAGAAAAGTCACGTCACACAGCAATCAACATTGTAGTTCTAACGCGCTAACCAGTTTTGAAAGAAGATGAAATAAGAATAATGAATAGTAGTAAAAATATCGCTTGCACCTGCGTTCACACCTTTTTTGCTGATATCCCAGATTCCAGAAATAAATGTATTCTGCAGCAGTTATCCAAAAATCCTGGTCTCAAATCTTGCTACTATGAAATCCTCATAGTATCAGAGGAAGCGACTGACTTTGACTCAAGATTTTCTAATCTAGGTTATCTTCGCTTAAAAATATAAACCCAAGCATCGGTTTCGATCGTAACATTATTATCTTATCAATATTTTGATCTTTTAGTAATTTCAATTCATGATCGCTTGTGCCGTTAAAGAACAACTTTGTTTTTCTCTCCAAGTATTTAGCGTCCTTCTTGATCTCGAGTGCTCAAAAAGCAAAATGAAAGAAAAGATCACGCAGCTAAATCCATTGTCTAGAAGAGAAAAAGAATCATTGAAATAAAACATAGTTGAGCGTCGGAACAAATCCGAAACGTTTACAAATTCTGTCTAGCGGATGTGTAATTAATAAAGTTTGTTCGATTTTATCAAATATCACTTGATTAGTTCCTCAAATAGTTTCAGTAATAGTTTAGTTCAATCTGTCAAAGCGTACACCTTTTGTAGAAATAACATAATATGCTGAAAAATGAATTCTGTACGTTTATTTGGAGATGAAGGCCATTTTATTAGAAAAAACATTTTTGCAGAAGATTTTCCTTTCGTNTCTGTCTAGCGGATGTGTAATTAATAAAGTTTGTTCGATTTTATCAAATATCACTTGATTAGTTCCTCAAATAGTTTCAGTAATAGTTTAGTTCAATCTGTCAAAGCGTACACCTTTTGTAGAAATAACATAATATGCTGAAAAATGAATTCTGTACGTTTATTTGGAGATGAAGGCCATTTTATTAGAAAAAACATTTTTGCAGAAGATTTTCCTTTCGTTTGAAGTTTTTTTTGTCATAATCCAGTAAAAAAGAACAACTGCGCATTTACAAACTAGCTTGGTTTACAGAGCAAAGAGGTGTGATGAAAGGTGTGGTACCTCATCACATCCTCATTATTATTCTTGATAAATCTAACGGAAAAAACATCTTCTATTATTTATTTTGTCTACATTGAGTTTGCTTCAGAACAAAAAAACAGGAATTGTTTGAAAGTACCTACGTCTAAGATAGTTGGAGAGAAAAACAAAACTAATCTGAAAATCGTATTGCGTTGAATATCTGTCTCTCATTCAGTATAAATCTACTTATAGGTGTTGCGTTTTTATCTTTCGATTTTAAATTTTACATGAGTAAAAATCATTCATCGATAAATAGATTTCCCTTTACTGTGCGTCTATATTCTTCAGCGAAACAATACACATTCTTCTTAGTCTTTTTTTCTCACAAGAATACATTTACGTATAGAATTTGAAAATGATTTCTTTTTTGAATGTAATAAGGCAAATCATGGCGAAGCAATCTATTCATGATATTCAAGAAATGCGAATTCGAACATTAACAATGCATTCTGCTATCGCTCCTGAAAATCTTCAATTTGTAAATAATCATCAAGTAAGATTCAATTTGTTAAAAGAGAACATGAATCATGCGTCTTATTTTGATGATTATTGTACAAACTATTTCAATCTATGTTCTCTGTAACAATAGAAATGGACATCATCATTAATCTGGGCTGTTCTGGTTGTAACATTTTCAACTAGTTTCGTTATGGGTGTGAATAATGGTGGTCCGAATCAATATAATTCAGTAATTATACTAATTTTGCCCTTCAAGATTTGAAGAAAACATTTTTTTAGTTTATTATTCCTTGGGCAAGAGGATATCCGTTTCCGTGTCAAAAAGCTGATGGCGTCGCACAATGGGTAGCGACTGTTTGGTGGGGCTGTAATTATACTGCAACTTCATATTTTAATAAGACAGGCTATTATTATTTACCAAGAATACCTGTCGATAAACAGGTTGTACAAAGTATTATCGATTCGATGCATTCGATTTGTCTTGTTATTGGTGGGACAATTGGAGGTTTAACTGGGCAATATTGGTATTTGCTTTTTACAAGGTTAATAATCTCTCAAACATTTTTTCTATTTTTTCTTTGAATTTCCATATTATTTGTTTGTTCTGTAGACGCAATGCTATTTGTGTTAGTATGGTTTTTCAAGTAGTAGCGTCAATTCTTATGGTAATTCCATTGGAAATTTATAATGGATATAAAAAAGGCGATCCTGATCGAAACGAGATCAATTATGCACTTGAAAATAAAGACATTGCAGTTGCTATTCTTTATATCTCACGTTTTCTTTCCGGATGGTCATCTGGTAAGTTAGTCAATAAACAAAGAAATGTAAATTTTATTTGAAAATAGGTTTGTGTTGTGTTGTATCGACTATTTACTTAATGGACATAAGTCCACGTCCCATGCGTGGTAAAGTTGTCACATTTCATCAGTTATTCGTCGTTATTGGACTTCTTATGGGGCAAATAGTTGGCCTTCCATGGTTGCTTGGCCAACATGAGTAAGTTTCTCAATACATAATTCTTTCCTTATCTTTGTATCAACGATAGCAAATGGAATTGGGGTATGTCGTGGATTGGATTGTTCTCATTCGCAGGTTGTTTTCTCCTGTGGACATTACCAGAAAGTCCACGATGGCTTGTCCAAGAACGACAACGAACTGAAGCAGCTGCATCATTACGTATTCTTCGACAAGTTAATTTAATTGATGCAGAACTTGATGAAATTGAACGCGAAGAAGCAACTGTTGCAAGACAAAACATATCCATTTATGAGATGTTTATTTTAGATCGTTATCGTTGGCCGTTGTTGACTAGTATTGCACTGAATGCTATTCAACAATTGTCCGGTATTAATACTGTAAGTATTCATATATACAAAAAAAGGAGTTCAAATGAAAGAGATCAAAATAATGAATACTTTAAATTGAAGGTATTTTTTTATTCCAATGAAACGTTGTCGGATATTGGTTTTGTTGATGACAAAGTATATTGGGGTGTGCTTTCAACTGGTATTATCAATCTCATTATGACAGCAGCAGCAGTTAAATTTGTTGAAATATTCGGCCGTCGTCCATTGATTTTATATCCTCTTATCATAATTACAATAGTTATGATGCTACTTTGTTTCTCTATTCAATATCATATACGTATGTTTCTTCTATAGATTATAGTCAAAGTCTTTTCTAGAACAGAATATTTTAGCAATACTATCTTTGGTATTAATATTAATATTTATTGCAGTATCGGCAGTTGGACTCGGCCCCATTCCTTATATATATCCAAACGAAGTATTTACAATTGATATGCGACCAGCGGCTCTATCGATATCAATATTTGCTAGTTGGTTATGTAATACAAGTAACTATAACTTTTCTTTATTCAAATGCTAATCATGATCGATCACGTCTGTTCTGTTTATCTAATATATAGTCATCAATCTATTATTTCCATTGTTAAAATCAGTGTTGGCTGGATATACTTTTCTTATCTTTTGCCTTTTCTGTACAACAGCTTTTGTTCTTCTTTGGTTTAAAGTAAGTGTTTTATTTGTTTACGTATGGATGACAAACACAAGACGAAGATTTTTATTGGTGATTTTTATTTTAGATGCCTGAGACAAAACGTAAGAAGTTATCCGAAATCGAAGCCTATTGGGGTTACATTAATTGAAAAATAGAAATCATCTACTGTGGACATATATCATCATATTTCAGAACAGACTTGTTATCGATTTACTCTACAAAGAAAGCATTCGGATTCAATTCTGTTTTACCTATTACAATAATAAACCTTCACTTAACTAATGGCTTCGCGCAAAATATCCTCGTATTGTTTAACTACTTATAGGCAACTAATCAAAATTGAAAGCAGTCAGAGATGTTCAACATTTGAGGCCGTAGTTAAAGAGTCTCTCGACCGTTCTCATCCTCAGTAGAATTGTTGATCAGATTTTACTTTTCGGCGAATTTTCGATTGTATTTGCATAAAATTCATTTTTTGTCTCCTAATGAAACCATGCCTTCTCTTTCGAAAAGTATCATTAATGGTCATCATGAATAACATCAGACAGAAAAAAACGACGTAACGGAAGTTAGCAGCGGATTCGAGTATTTCTTGCTGATATTCGCTCAAGGACTTGTGATGGATCTCTAAGCTCTTGTGATGGATAGATCTCGTCATTCTGCATCGAATGATGTAAGATAACTCGGGGGTCATCCACCATAAGTGGGGATTATACCAGTAAATACTAGTAAAATAGTGATTTTTACCAGTGTATCCGGCTGACATTCGCTCAGCGACTTGTGATCAGTCTGAAATTTCTGGGACTGATGAAACTTGACGAGCTCCACAACTTTGTCTAATAACAATTTTCTGCCAGACTCTTCCTTCAGTCCGAAATATGTCAAGAACCGACCCTAATCCGTGAAAAACCTAGATTTTGGCGCCTAGTTTTGTCTAAAAGTGCTTTCCAGTGAAACAATCACTGGTTTCAAGTAGATCTTGGTTATCGCTATTGATATCATATCGAATTCATCAATTTCTAATTTGTGGGCATCACGAACAACGCTAATTAGCAATAAATCCGCTACATACATCTCTTCCCGCTCACTTATTGGTTCATTCTTGTGAACCAATAGAAATAAAGCAATAGAAAATAGTATACTTTTCAGAAATTTTATTGTGATAAACTGGCTAAAATTGTAAATAGTGGTAGAATAGTCTTTTCTCTGAATTATTCTATGTAATTCGAGCAGAAAACTATATATATGCCTTTGTGTGGTCTTTTTTCAGACAAGCAACTATTATTCTGAACTGATAGTGAGATTCTATAATTTTCCTAATTGGTGAATTTCTTCTGTTGAAGAAAGAAGATGAAAGTAAGTATGTATTGAAACGAAAATCTTATCTCGCAAATTTTCTGAGAAGTGAATTTAAAAATTTCCGCAGTTTAAAACTAAAAATTAGTTTTCTTGCCAGAAATAACAAACGGAATGGTTTGATTTTTGGTTTGAGGTTGGAGTGATCTTTGTTTGTCAAGTATGAATTGATGTTATCGAAATATATCCGTCTGGGCATTATGCAATCGATGTTGTATATTATAATAGATATATTATAATTGTGTGAAATATTTGTTTTTCTTCGTAATGAGCCGTAGTCGCGAGTTCGCACATTCTGGAATTTATTTCGAATATATATAGTTTTGAGATTTATTCAAAGTATGATGCAGTTTAGTGTCTTTGCTTCTGATATACATACTGCGAATTAATAGAATATTTATTGTGTGAAGGAAGTTTTATTTAACATAGTTGAGAACTAGGAAGATTCATCGTTTCCACTCGCTTCACCATCGACCATGGCGAACAAGAGCAGCTCATGTCTGAGTTAGCTGTGCAGCCATTTCAGTTAACAGCTCTATTCACGGTATCGACTTGTACCGATCGACTTATTTCATCAGAATTCTAGGAAAGGAACAAAAATACTCTTTTCGGGCAACATTTTCACTCGACTTTGGAGTATGGCACTTGGCCAACGACCAGAGGTAATATTATTGGACTACGAATTCGTATATATTCCAGTCTAGCATTTGAGAGCCTCTTTTACCCACACCCTGATTGCACTGGAAATCTTTTGAAATCCTGGCAGGGTAAAACTTAAATGCTTTCTGCTACCAATGTAGAAAGATGGCTAATTATGTGACCATCGCACACCTCAAGAATTGCACTTAATGAATCCCACCCATTTATTCAGTATGGTAGAGGGGACTCATCAATCACACTTTTAACTATCTTCTGCTCTTTAGCATTAGCGTGTTTCACCTATTACCCTCAATCTAAACACAAGCACATAGAACAGGAAACAGCATTTTTTGCATGACCCTCGCCACAATTGAGAATATAGCCCTAAGTCCTTTCTTCGTGGTTGACTTTTATATCTGACTGACTTTGACCTTATATAACTTAGCCAGTACCATCAGAGTCTCCTCTCTAGCAACAACCCTGTGTGTGACATATCCACACTTACAGATTGATTGCCATTGCTAAATTCACATTTTCAAGGCAGTCCGAGAAGTATTCACGACAGATCAACTATAACTAATGGAAAAACATATTCAGTTTTATACTCAAGAACATCACTCAGCAACACAATCGGTGTGAAGCTAGCACGAAGGAGCTAGCACGAACAAACGATATGTTAGCTAAAAAATTTTTTACTGAGTATGTCCCGTCCATAAAAACTACACCATTAGACTCAGAATTAAACTCTGCATCGAATGGTGGCATTTGAATTCGCCGGACAAACTTTGGAAATTTTTCTATCTATACTTTTGTTCGTTTCCTTTAGGTCTATTTATAATTCAGATAGAATTTTTTCAAAGTTTGTCCGGCGAATTCAAATGCCACCATTCGATGCAGAGTTTAATTCTGAGTCTAATGGTGTAGTTTTCATGGACGGCACATACTTAGTAAAAACGTTTTTAGCTAACATATCGTTTGTTCGTGCTAGCTCCTTCGTGCTAGCTTCACACCGATATACTATCGTCTAAACTAGTATTATAATCTACAGATATACCTCGTTCTTGTGCTTTTTTCAATTGAAATTCCTCCTCACCCCCAAGTCGCCATAGTATTCCATCCGCACAAAACTTGAATTCCGGTGCGTTTGATTGTAATAAAGATTTAAGCCTTTCGATAAATCTTTTATCGATTTTCTAGAATTTTGCTGCTTTTGAATTGAAGCTGATCGTCCAGATAAGATCAAGAGCTAATTGCTGAATTGTTTCACGATCAAACTCATCAACACATGCTGATTTGGTCAATGATGGTAGGCCATCTTGATCAATCAATCCATTTCTCATATGTCTATTTTGAGTAATTACTAGAATATAAAAAAGTATCAATCATTTATGATGTTATTAACTGTACCTTTCATAGCTTGAAGTAACGTTCGTAAATGAATACCGCCATGTGTTTGAGTCGAGTTTCTAACCATGTTTGATAAATATGTTGTATATTTTGATGCTAAATCTTCAGGTTGCTGCAAATCAACAATGTTATCGATGATTAGTGCAAATAGATTTTTTGCTAAAAATTGAAATTTTTCCTCATATCTCCTCTTTCTTTCTACGTTTGCTTCATCTTGACTTCTATCCTTATATTTACACAGAAATACAAGCATTTCATTATATTTTTCTCTTGCATTATTAGCTTCCATCGAATCTTTTAGGATGGATACTAATCTGGTACTTAACGTCAAATTATAAAGTAAAACCAATACAGTATATACATGTGATTTATGCTTAATAGAGAAGAGCTTTTGTCCACTTTTATCGGTATGTATCTCTGTTAATGACACTATAATATCTAAAAGATCTTTGATGATATCATTTGGGAATTGTTCACGTGTTGTCTTAAATGACGCACAAATGGTTAAAATTTCTAAATATCGAATAAAAGCGTTAGAATCGTGCTTAGAATTTCGAATTTTCAAGTTCTCCAGTTGACAATCAGAAAATGAAGGAAACCATTTGTGATAAATGCGCAACCAATATTTCAGAAATGGCTCATATAGTTTAAGTGCAATTTATTCGTCTTGTTTGGTGCAATACGTCGATAGATATAAAGGACATGATTCTGTGAAAAATAGAGCATTTTCTTTATCCAAATGATCGAAAATTTCTATGTATGGTTTTGATAATAAGCAACGTATGTATGGTTCAAGGATTTGCAATTGAATTTGTTCACGCATATGAGATGAAGTACTTAAACAGAAGCAATGAAGTATTTCTTTTAAAACTATGCAACGTATTGTTAAAGAGGAGTCGTTGGAAACTAGTATGAGACATTTTCTAAACATGTCTATGACACGATCGGTAAATAAGCATTTTTGAATAACTGGATGTGCATTGTTTTGAGATGATTTTAAGCTATTCAAGAGAACACACATTGATTTAAACGTTTTCCCATCGTTTTCAGTAAGTGTACAATCGGATGATTGACAAGCATTTTCTAATAGAAATAAAAATGTGTTATGAAAAACTTGCCAAAATTCATGTCGTTCAATCGATGGATGTATTGATTTTCTATAGCCATTAGTCAAACCTTGACAAATTATTTGCATAACTTTCCGTGCCAAATCAGATTGAGCAATGCCATCTTCGATAAGATTCTGTAAATCATGATGTGCTGTACTCACGACATATGTTACAATATACTCATCCTGAAGAGCAGCATTGGTAATAGTGAGTTGATCGATATCTAATTTAACTTTTTTAAATATATCACGATCTGTACGAGCAGTACTGTCTTCTATTAGTGATGATTATTTTAAGTCTATATTTCAGTTGCGAACTTGAATGTATCTTCAATGCAGAAAAACTTATAAACTTTTTCAATTATTTAGTATTAAGTCGCTGTATAACATAAATATACTCGCAATGGCCATTTTTATCGGATGTAACAGAAAAATACGATTTCTTATCGATTAAATAAAACTAAAGAAAAAGAGAAGAATAAGAGACAGACCGAGCAAATAATTCCTGTAGAAAATTCACAATACAATTTGTATTTGTATTTGCACAGTTCTGATTTGCGAGCGATAAAAATACTAGTTCTATAAAATTTTAAATTTATATATCATCAAACTTTTTATTTGAAGAGAAATTTCATAAGACTGGCATTTTTATGAAATACTTACCTTTATGATCCCTCTCATCAATAAAACAATTAGCAAAATTTGAGGACTATCTGAGTTACTCAAAACTCTACTTTCTCCTTGAGGGTGTAGGTCAACGTGTTAGTGAACTTGATGGGTAATAATGACATTCTAATTCATAAATGGTGACGACACTTTATAGCGATGTTGTAGAATAATACTAAGTTTATCGTCTATTTTTTATTATTCAAATTTTGTTTTCTGCGATGCCCGTGATAAACTCGAGATCGCGTTGATTTTTCAATAAATCTCTATGATTTGGAGGTAATCCCCTCTTTAAAATATAGTCAGTTTGCCTCAAGTATTTGAGAGACAAGTGGATTAATTGCTGATCTATGTTTGCACTTTCAACAATTGCTTGAAGTCCAAGTGATGTACCAATCAAATTATAGCAAACCCCAATAGTTGGATCGATTGAAGATAAGTAATTTAATCGTATTTTGAAGGTGTGGGTGAGGGTGAAAGAAAAACCATTTTTCATAACGGATTTTTATGTGGAGTCTTGTGCTATCAAATATGTTTCGGCGACAATATAAAAAAAAGATAAGACAAGATAAAATAATAAAATCGAAGCATCACATATTTTTTTGTGTTCGTCTCATAAACACATTTTCTTTTTCTAAAAAAATAAAGCACAACTTCCAATAATAATGACACAAGTACCATTAGTCGATCATACTCAACGCATTCCGTTTACAACGGAACATTCTACTACTATTGATTCTAATAGTTTAAAAGAGTAGGTAATAATACAATTTTACAATATCAAAATATTTCCTATCATTCTATAGAATAAATGAATATAAATGGCAACGATGTTGGAATGAAAGACGTAAATTACATCGAAATCGTAATTATAATAATGAATGTGATTGTGAATGTGGCAGCGATGAAGATGATATTTTTGAATTAGAAGATTTGGATAGACGTCTACGTCAACTTAAAAATTTCAATCGAATACCAAAGTCAATAGATGATAATTTTGAAATCGATGCTCTTGAACAACGGATCAATATTTTACAAGAACAAATAATTATGAAAAACAATAAACGTGCATCGAACTTCTATGAAGAATGTATGCATGAAGCACGAGTGATGTTGCATCGAATGCGAGCACCATTATGTGCTGATGATCAAGAATGGAAAAGAATGCTTGATAATCTTGAAAATGATATGGAAGTAGATGAGGAATATATAATTAATCAACAAGACAATCGAATTTTAAATTCTATCATCAATGAAGGTCCTATGAAAACACTACCGACTGTTTATCTTAATAAAAACGAAAAAAACCATCCTCATTCATCCGAAACAACAATTGTATTTAATAATGCTACTGAATGTCACAAATACATATCATCTTTACATGAACCGATCCAATTGATTATTTCAAATGAATATATTAATGACAAAGAACTTATGAAAACCTTCTATAATAATTTCAAAATTAGTTCTATAATACAATTAGATGATAATAATGAAATTGAACAGAAGCAAAGTTTCAAACCATTGTTACTACGCAATCAACAACGTTTAATAATTATTATTCTTACATCAGATAGTCAAGATGACGAAATATTAAATCTTAGTAAACAATTGATTCTAACTACTGATTGTATTAATATTTTTGATAATGCTGTAGATTGTTTTGATTATATTTCTACAACAAAAAATTCTCTTATTTCAGTTATTGTTCTTGGTGATTATGCAAATAATCAAAAAATACTTAATATGCTCAATGAATGTCCTTCAGTAACAATGATTTATTGCCAGACAGATAATCAAGAATTCACAAATATTTATCCTAAACTTCAAGCTACATTTATTGAACTTAATCCACTTTGCCAACGTATTAATACCAATTTGCCTGTAGTACCTGAGACTTTCAATGTATTCAGTCCAAATAATATCGAACAATCAATTCGAGATCTTAATACAGAGAATATAGCATTTATATGGTATCAAATTATGATTGATCTTATACGATCATTTCCAAATACAGATCAAACACGAAACAATTTTCTAATGGAATGTCGACAACAATGTATCGGTGATAATTATCGTCTGCGAGAAATTGATGATTTTGAACGGAATTATCGTTCGACAGCTGCATGTGAATACTATAAAAAAACAGCATGTTTCTTTCAAATTATTAATGAAGCATTGCGAAAACAGAATGTAACAAAAATTTACAATTTGAGAATGTTTATCAATGATATTTCTACTCAAATATTAGAAAAAAATGATACAACTATAAAAAAGATCACAGTTTATCGTGGTCAATGTATTGGTAATGAAGAAATTGATAAATTACAAGGAAAAGAAGAAAGTTTCATAGCATTTAATTCATTTTTATCCACAACTCTAAATGAAGAAGTTGCGAACGCTTTTGGTGGTGGTGGTTTTTCAACAAATTCTGAAACTCATTCTTTCTTAATTATAGAAATTGAAACAACAACAAATATGTGTTGTGATCTTAGTAAATATCCTGGTTTTCCCGACGAAGAGGAATATTTATTTATGATTGGAACTATATTCAAAATAATTTCATTTAAATTTGAATCAAATAAAACTTATAAGATGAAACTTTCCTGTTATGAAGATCAAGATTGTAAACAATTGGATATTATTAAAAAACATTTTCAACAAAAGATTTCATTTGATTATGGTCCAATTAATCTTATTTGGGGACGTTTTCTATATCATATAGGAGAATATAATTCAGCAAAAGAATATTATATAAAATTATTGGAAGAATTAACAAATAATCAATCGGATTTAATTATTACAATCACAAATGATCTTGCACAAATATATTTTCGGCAAGGTTTATACATTGAAGCGAATAATTATCAAGAAAAAGCTTTAAATCAAGCAAATCAATTATTTCCAACATCAAATGAATCTATTCTTTATGAGAATCATGGAAATATTCTTGTCAAACTAAATAAATATGCCAAAGCACTTGATGCTTATCGACATGCATTAATTATTGAAAATAGACGAAAACCACAAAGAAAAGAACATCTCGCACGTATTCATTCAAATATGGGTATGGTTCATAATTATTTACATCAATTTCCATTAGCTCTTCGTTGTTTTCGTCATGCATTTCAAATACAACGTCGTATATCACTTGCTAATGCAACAGATTTAGCAGCTACATGTAATAATCTTGGTATTGTTTATACAAATATTGGAGAACATAAACTCGCTCATAAATATTATTCGGAAGCTTTTAGTATCGCATTACGTTCTTTACCATATGATCATCCAACAACACAAATGTATTTAAGAAATCGTGATATTTATTTAACTGCAACACCCCTACATGAAAACAAAAAACCATATTTTATTGAAATCGCACATTTATATAGACGTGATAGTAATGCTACTATAGCTGAAATTGAAATTACACTTGATTCAGCAAATAACTAGATAAAAAATACATATATGTCAATTTTTGTCATTGTTATCTTCAGTCTCATCATCGATGTTTTGTTTAATAAGTAATGGATTTAATTGTTCTGTTATACCACGTTGTTCTAACCATTCTTCTTTGTATTTTCTTAGCCTTGAGTCATTCGATTGTCGTAATCGAGTAATTCTTTCACAAGTTGTTAAGGTCGTACTTGGAGCAACTTCTTGAACAACTTGTGTATTATTTTTAATTGTTGAGTTCTCTTGTACAGTATGTATGAGTACATTAGATTGAGTATTTTCAATAGTATCAACTTGATTTACTATGAAAAATAAAATAAGGAAAGTCTTGGTGAATTTATCGAATCAAACGATTTTAATAAGATTATACATACGAATATTACCAGGATATTTTTCTTTAAGATATTGTATAAGTGGAGATGGTTCTGGTAGGCTTTCTGGAATATAATCTCGTAATAAACTCTTAACAGTTTCTAATAGATGGAAATTGGTGAAATCAATTGGCATTTCAGTGGAAGTAGACGTTGAATCAGTTTTTTCGAAGGTTTGCTTTGCTTCAGAAAGTTTAGTTGTATTATCGTGTGTTTCTGTAGATGAGAAGATTATTATCTGATGTGGGTTTTTTTTGTAAAACTTCAACAATTACCTGAAGATTTTGGTGGATACATGCGGTTAGAAATATTATTTGTACCTATGATAAAAGATAAAATAGAAATTAAACGATAGTTGTCATACTTGAATTTGTATCTTTAAGCAATGATGATGTTTTGTTGGAATCTTTTGTCGATGGGTGTTTCACTTCAGGAATTATGATCTTCTTGGGTACGTTTTGAAGAAGTGTAAGAGCATTATATCGGCATACTCCAGGGATAAGTGGTACAACACCTGAATGAATATTGATAGATAATTGTAAACCACCGTAAACACGTGAAATATTGTTGGTTGTATGAAAAACTGCAGGAACCCAATGACAAAATTTAGTTGCGTTGATCTCTGTTGATGGTACTTGATAGATGAAAAAAAAGTATGTTATTTAAGACTTGTTAATAGAGATTATCTCGGTGAATGAGTATTATACTAACCAATTTCATTATTATTCAGTTTAATCTTCATTTTTTCAATAGGTTTCAGAAGCCTTTTATTATAATTATTCATTGAGTCAGCGATAAAATTAGTCAGAGAATCATTTGCTTTGCTTTCAAGCCATTGTTTGACGTATGATCGAGCAGTATATTTATCACTTGAATGACACTCTTCACAAATGATGTCTGTATATTCACCAACAAGTTGCTGATCTCTATTTTCAAGATGGCGAAGAATTTTGCTTTTCACTCTCTGTTCTTCAGCTGATGACACATCACTTGCATTAATCATATTTCTGGCTAAGCAATGTTGATATTCTATGGACACTTTTGCATGAGTGGCATATGGATATTCAATACGACGATGCCAGTCTGACAGTGAACTTGATATTGAATTTATTGAAATAGGTCGTGCTAGTCTTTTATATGCATCACGTATAAAATCGAGTATAACTCCAAGTTTAACAAGTTCTTTTAATCGAAGAAGTTCAGGAAAATATTTTCCAATTTCATCATAATTTTCCGTAAAAGCTCGAGCAAATTGACTTTCTGACGAATCATGTTCATCTAAATTTTCATCATCATCATCAATCAATATACCTTTATTATTGGCAATTAATCGACGTTTCCGAACACGTAATCGAACATTCCCTACTCTCATAGAAAATTGATATGAATTATTTTGAACTTGCTTTACTTCATAAGTTGTATCATCTGCTTGAATCCAAAATCGATGGGTACTATGCTTTTTATCCTTATGATCTTTTCGCATTTCATCCAAAGGACGTAATTTTTGTCGTAGATGTTCTGGTAATCGTTGAAAAAATCCTTCGTCGATAGAACGAGTAATAAAAGGTATCTTAGCACATACTTCAATGCCTGTCGTCAACATTTTCAGTAGATAATCAGCGTGCAACATCGTTTCTAGATAACGTGTATTTAATAATGTTTTTGGTTTATATTTCATTTCTTGAAATGGATGATAAAGTAAATCTCCATCGGGTTGATCCAATGAAAAATATGTGTCACTTAAATCATTTTGAAGAACTTCAGCAACATCTTTTTCATCAAATAAACCATCATTTGGATTCAAAGCCGGTTGAAAAAGAAAATAAACTTCACCAGTAGTCATATCAACTGAAATACCATCAGCTCGTTGAAAACATATCTTATCTTTTGTTAGAATCAATGGTCGTCGTTCACAATAAAGCCATCCTTGAGATGTTCGAGGAATTATTGAAGATTGAAGAAGATTTTGGACATCATTCATATTCCATTGTTTGCTTTTAAGAAGAATCTCCATAGAAATATATCGAACATCTGAAAATATTCGATTTCTTATCCATCCTAACCATATCCCTTCTAAAATATAATATTGATAAGGTATTAATGAATTTTGTTCTTTTGTCATCATATCAAGATAAGAAATCATAAAAGATTCATTAATAGTTTCGAAATAGATTGTATCAAAAGTAAGTGATACAGGAATATTCATTAGTGGTGCAATATCAGTTAAATGAATTGTTCTATTAAGTAATTGATAAATTAAACCAGCATATTGTTTTGATATTATTTTTTCTTGAATAATTAAATTTTTATTTGTTGACGATTGTAAAACTATAACACGAAAGATAGATGTTGCTCGACATAATAAACTAATCATTATACGACATGCATAATGTTGCATTGATGGTGATAGATTATGAATTGCAAGATTATATGTCATATTACAAAGTAATTCAATTGATTGACGATATGCATAGACAAGTGCTGGAGATTGACGATTTTGTAAAAGTATATTATAGAAATAAATACCAGCTAAGAGTAAATTTGAGATAATAATAGTAGAATTATGTGTTGCATCACACATATCAATATATGAAAGTGCATTTTTTATAGAAAATCGACTTCGTTGATTTAAAATTGCTTGTTCATATTGACGTATGAAAGATAAATGATTACTTGGTTTTAAACAATTATCGTTATTTAATATTATTGGTGGTGGTTCAATATCACATGCGAATCCACCTAATTTATCTATATTCATATCATTTAAATTCAAAAGTAATTCTGCAAGAAGAGCTGAAATAAAATCGGAATCTTGAAGAAGTATACATAAAGCTATATTTGTATCATTTGAAGGATAACATATCATTGCTGTATGAAAACTACCAACAGCATTGACATATTGATTTTGAAGTTTATCACGAATACCAGTAATTAACCACATTTTAGCACGAAATTCATCACATGCATTAGCAATTATTCGTTCATTGAAATGTTCCGAAAGGATTTCTTCGATGACATCAACGTTATTAATATTAATTAATATTTTAGCTAATGACAAGATAGGTTCATGTATGATAGATTTAAGTTGTTGCCGTACAAAAGTTCGAACACGATTTGGATGATTTTTAATAAGATTTTGTAGATTTTTCATATGAGCTATGTGATGAAGACATGCATCATAAATTTGAAAAAATTCTTCATATTTACTTAATTCATTTAGTAAATGTATATATAATGAAGAAGGATATTCTGACTTCTGAATGGATTGAATTCCTCGAGCAAGAATATTAAATGTTAATTCATTTGTTTGACAATATTCAACTAAGAATTCAATTGTAATAATTAAACAATTTATATCATTTTTTATCTTCTTATAAGTAGTTAATATACATTGAAGTTTTTCCTTCGATGATAAAAAATTTTTTGCAAATTTTAGTACAGATTCAACAATCTTTCGCTGTGGAAAACTTGTATCAAGACAAAGACAAATATAATTCATAGCTAATTGTGATTGATCTTCTTTAATCGATTGTTCAGCAAGTTGTTGCCAATTTTTTCCTGTTAATAATCGTTTCAATTCATATGCAATTGGTTCATTATCATACAGACCATTTTCAATCCATTGTATATTAAGATTTGAATTTGAATATAAAATTGTTCTTACTTTATAACATATCATAACTGCAAGAAACATGTTTTTCTCAAGAAACATTGTTTGAAGATCTGTCCAGTTTAAATTTGGATTTAAATGATAAATAAATGCTATATTCATAATCACTTGATCGATATTAATGATATTACATATCTGTTGGGGGCAAAATTGAGATTTGGTCAAATTTGGAATCTGACCGGGCAAAACTAGAATTCCAATTCTGCCCAGACAAAATTAGAATTCCAAATTAGACTAGAATTTTCTTGGGCAAACTTGGGATTTCAATTCTGCCCAGACAAAATTAGAATTCCAAATTAGACTAGAATTTTCTTGGGCAAACTTGGAATTCCAAGTCTGCCCAGACAAAACTAGGATCTCATATTTGACCAGTACTTTCCTTTGGGCAAACNGTTGTTCTAACCATTCTTCTTTGTATTTTCTTAGCCTTGAGTCATTCGATTGTCGTAATTGAGTAATTCTCTCACAAGTTGTTAAGGTCGTACTTGGAGCAACTTCTTGAACAACTTGTGTATTATTTTTAATTGTTGAGTTCTCTTGTGCAGTATGTATGAGTACATTAGATTGAGCATTTTCAATAGTATCAATTTGATTTACTATGAAAAATAAAATAAGGAAAGTCTTGGTGAATTTATAGAATCAAAAGATTTTAATAAGATTATACATACGAATATTACCAGGATATTTTTCTTTAAGATATTGTATAAGTGGAGATGGTTCCGGTAGGTTTTCTGGAATATAATCTCGTAATAAACTCTTAACAGTTTCTAATAGATGGAAATTGGTGAAATCCATTGGCATTTCAGTGGAAGTAGACGTTGAATCAGTTTTTTCGAAGGTTTGCTTTGCTTCAGAAAGTTTAGTTGTATTATTGTGTGTTTCTGTAGATGAGAAGATTATTATCTCATGTGGGTTTTTTTGTAAAACTTCAACAATTACCTGAGGATTTTGGTGGATACGTGCGGTTAGAAATATTATTTGTACCTATGATAAAAGATAAAATAGAAATTAAAAGATAGTTGTCATACTTGAATTTGTATCTTTAAGCAATGATGATGTTTTGTTGAAATCTTTTGTCGATGGGTGTTTCTCTTCAGGAATTATGATCTTCTTTGGTACGTTTTGAAGAAGTGTAAGAGCATTATATCGGCATACTCCAGGGATAAGTGGTACAACACCTGAACGAATATCGATAGATAATTGTAAACCACCATAGACGCGTGAAGAATTGCTTGTTCTATGAAAAACTGCAGGAACCCAATGACAAAATTTAGTTGCATTGACCTCTGTCGATGATACTTGATAAATAGAAAAAATATGTATGTTATTTAAGATTTGTTAATTTAGAGATTATCTAGATGAATACTACTATACTAACCATTTTCATTGTCATTAAGTTTAATCTTCATTTTTTCAATAGGTTTAAGAAGTCTTTTATTGTAATTGTTCATTGAATTAGCAATAAAATTAGTCAGAGAATCATTTTCCTTGCTTTCAAGCCATTGTTTGACATATGATCGAGCAGTGTATCTATCACTTGAATGATACTTCTCACAAATGTAGTTTGTGTATTTATCAACAGTTTCCTGATCTATACTCTCAAGGTATTGATAAATTTCGTTTTTTACTCTCTGCTCTTCAGCCGATGACACATCTCTTGCATCAACCATATTCCACGTTAGGCAATCCTGATATTCTGTGGACTCATTTGCATGAGTTGCACAAGGATATTTAATGCGACGACGCCAGTCTGCTAAGTACGTCGCTATTGAATTTATTGAAACAGGTCGTGCTAGTATTTCATATGCATCACGTATAAAACTGAGTATAATTCCAAGTTTAACAAGTTCTTTTAATCGAAGAAGTTCAGGAAAATATTTTCCAATTTCATCATAATTTTCCGTAAAAGCTCGAGCAAATTGACTTTCTGGTGAATCATGTTCATCTAAATTTTCATCATCATCATCAATCAATATACCTTTATTATTGGCAATTAATCGACGTTTCCGAACACGTAATCGAACATTCCCTACTCTCATAGAAAATTGATTTGAATTATTTTGAACTTGCTTTATTTCATAAGTTGTATCATCTGCTTGAATCCAAAATCGATGGGTTCTATGTTTTTTATCCTTATGATCATTTCGCATTTCATGCAAAGGACGTAATTTTTGTCGTAGATGTTCTGGTAATCGTTGAAAAAATCCTTCGTCAATAGAACGTATAGTAAAAGGTATCTTAGCACAAACTTCAACACCTGTCGTAAACATTTTGAGTAAATAATCCGCATGTAACATCGTATCTAGATAACGTGTATTTAATAATGTTTTTGGTTTATATTTCATTTCTTGAAATGGATGATAAAGTAAATCTCCATCGGGTTGTTCCAATGAAAAATATGTATACGTTAAATCATTTTGAAGAACTTCTGCAACATCTCTTTCATCAAATAAACCATCATTTGGATTCAAAGCCGGTTGAAAGAGAAAATATATTTCACCAGTAGTCGTATCAACTGAAATACCATCAACTCGTTGAAAACATATCTTGTCTTTGGTTAGAATCAATGGTTGTCGTTCACAATAAAGCCATCCTTGAGATGTTCGAGGAATGATCGAACATAGAAGAAGTTTTTCAACATCGACCATATTCCATTGTTTGCTTTTAAGAAGAATCTTCATAGAAATATATCGAATATCTGAAAATACTTGATTTCTTATCCATCCTAACCATACACCTTCTAAAACGTAATATTGATAAGGTATTAATGAAATTTGTTCTTTTGTCATCATATCAAGATAAGAAATCATAAACGATTCATTAATTGCTTCGAAATAAATCGTATCAAAAGTAAGTGATACAGGAATATTCATTATTGGTGCAATATCAGTTAAATGAATTGTTCTATTAAGTAATTGATAAATTAAACCAGCATATTGTTTTGATATTATTTTTTCTTGAATAATTAAATTTTTATTTGTTGACGATTGTAAAACTNAATTCTAATTTTGTCTGGGCAGAATTGAAATCCCAAGTTTGCCCAAGAAAATTCTAGTCTAATTTGGAATTCTAATTTTGTCTGGGCAGAATTGGAATTCTAGTTTTGCCCGGTCAGATTCTAAATTTGACCAAATCTCAATTTTGCCCCCAACATATCCATTCATCAATTTTTAGTATAGAATTTCGTAAGAAAATTGAAATTGATCTTAAAAACGGATGAGTAAATTCTTGTGAATATGGTTGTAATGCTAAAAGAATTTCAATTGTAATGATATATTCTTGTTTATTTGCAAATTCTTCTAAAATATTTTTCCATTCTGATGAAGATAAACTTGCTAATTGTAATTGTTTAATAGCAAATTGTCGAATTTGATTCTCTTTTAAATATTGTTGTAATTGATTGAGAAATTTCGATTTATTTTCATTTGATATTTTTTCAATTTTACATTGAATATAATATGATAAATAAATTTGAATTTTATCATGAATTGTTGATATTAATATTAACCAAGTCTTTTCAATACTTAGATTGATTTGTTCATAACAAAGTAATGCTAATATAAATCGTTTTTTTTCAAAATAATTATTTGCTTTATTAATCCAAAATGTATCAGATCTTGTTGAAATCACACGAAAACAAACAGCTGCAAATTCATACAATGAATATTCATCACAAAATTTCTCCGCAAGTTCTATCCAATCTTGTTCATTAGCAAAATAAGTATAACATTGTAATACACGATTAAATTCTTTTTTTTTCCCAAAAATATCGAATAGCACGTTGATAAATTTGATTCGAATCAAAATCTTTTCCATAATAATCTAATAAAGCTAAATAAATATGAGTATAATCCGAATATGGTTGAGCAATTAATCGTTCAATTTGTTGATATAATACTTTCGCAAGATATATATGATGTTGTTGAGAACATGAAAGACATATTCGAACTGGTTGAATATATCCAAAATGACGACATGTTTGCCAAACTTGACAATTATCACATTGTATATGACCACACATTCGACAACGATGTTTATTTCGTAAGAAATTAAATCTTTCTTTACAAATATTACATTCGATAGAATTGGTTTTATCAATAAAAATTGTTTGTCGTTCAATTTGAAACATAAGTTTTTTTAATACATTCATTTCATCTGTTTGACTAACAATACAAATAGAACCTGTACGAGGAAAATCATTTTCATGATTATTTGATATATTTTTAAAAAAGTTTCCTTTTTGTATTCGTTGTTCATTGTTAATTAAATTGATATATAATGATATATTTGGAAGATATTCAATTGATTGAATATTTACTATTGATAATATTACAGATTTGATTGATTGATCAATAATAAATGGTTTTATTTGAGATTTGTTTTTAAGAATTTGAATAGATGTTGCAATTGAATCTATTAAAGATTGAAGTTTATACCATTTTTCATTACACCATAATTCTTTAATAATCGAAGGAACTTTTGATATTGGTTTCCAATTCCATTCATTGGGAAAATTCAACGTAAGATATTCATCCAATGTTGAATTACTATATTGAACAAGAAATGTATTTAAAATCTTTTTTTTATTTTCTTTATGAATGTTAAGATTATAAAATAATTCATGACATACATTACAACGAATTTTTACTAAATTATGCTTGAATTTTTCTTTGTATTTATTTGATAATTCTATGATTATACTGGATAATTCACTATCAACATTGTCTAGAAATGTTCTAGTTGGATATTCATTAATCCATCCTTTCATTTTCTTTTCAAATATTTCCGAACGTTTTGAACCTGTTTCTAAAGATAAATGATTTAGAAATGAATCAAGATCTTCATCTTCATCATCATTATCATTAAATATTTCATCGTATTTTTGTCTAGTCATATCATTTGAGAGAATTTCATAAGCTCTTTGAATATCTCGAAACATTCTTCCAGCATCTTCGTCATTTACAGCACGTTTATCTGGATGCCATTCAATTATTTTTCGACGCCATGCTTGTCGAATGATTTCTAATGTATCATTCCATTCAACTTCTAAAATTTTATATGGATTTAATATTTGACTCATATCGTTCGAATGAAGTTTTGTTATATATCTAAAAACAAAAAGAACTTTACTAACAATCATCGAAAGGAAGTCAATAGTATGAATCTTTTCTTCTTCATATGTTCTGTCAATTCTTTATGATTTTGTAATTGAACGATGACATTACTATCGAGTCAGTGTCTACTTTCACTGCTTATATTCAAATTTCGCCGAATAGAAAAAGTAAAATGCACTAGTCCACCTTTTATCTTTCATTGTGAGAGAACGCAGGAGAATAAATTACTTTTTCATATACTAATGCAAAGATCAAAGAGCACATCACATTTGATGCTAATATAATGTTTATGATTAATTAGTTTTCGGAGAAACGTTCGTTTATAACCTATCGAATTAAATCACGATTAAACTTACCGTTTATATAATTGTCGAATATATTTTCTCCTTTAATCAATGTAAAAATATAATCGATAAGATATTTATTTGCAGTCGATAAAAAAAAACGTGCATTGTTTTATATACAAAAATATGGTAGTATATTGTTTTTTTATTTATGTGAAAGTTTGATAAATATATCACTATCTGATAACGTCGTTCGGCGAATGAAATATGAAAAGAGAATATTAGTGGGTGTGGATGAGTCAACTTCAGGTTCACTGATATTCATATTCACAAGATCTGTAGTTTATTTTTGTAGAATGAAAATATTTGAAAGAAAAAATAAAAAGAGAATATTAAAAATATTCAAACTATTTGGTGATCCATCACTAAGTAGATATGATGTTGTTGTTGACTGTTCGAATATTCTATTTTCACAATATTTTCCTGTATATTCCGGTGAACAAACACATATTTGTATTCCCATATTTAGAAAACATTTTCCATTATTTTGACAATTTCCAGTTGTATTGCATGAAACTATAAATCAGAATATAAATAAAAATATTATATACCAGATGAAGAAAACTGACTTTGATATTCACAAATAAATGGTAATAATTTAAATTGATTTTCATTCATTAATTGATATTTGAGTTCACTTGAATTAAAACTTAATTTATAATTCGTTCCATGTCCTGTTAAAAGTGTTTCATTTGGACAAAACATGTTCTTTCATTGCTTGATTTGACCAAGTCCATAATAATGTTGAAACTTCACCATCAATCCAAAAATCATTAAAAATATTATATGCTAAGAGAATTTCAAAGAAAATGATCAAAATTTCATAATTAATTTATCAAAAACTTACCTTTGATCCAATAGAAAAGTCCGGATTTTTCAACAGGATTTTCAAATGCAACAAGATGTGTTGTTCCATGGATATTTAATCTTCTAAAATCATCATGACAATATTGTTTTGCATTTGACCATGTCATTTGTATATTAACAATTATTTTATAACAACCATTTAGAATCACACTGTATGTATCTGGACATAAACTTGTTTCTCCATTGATAAACAAAATGAATAATACAAATCCAAATAGTATTTGAGCTGGGACAGACATTGAAAATCTTGATTTAAATAATGAAGATCAATAAGTCGAATCATAGATGTATATATATATCAAATCAGAACAAATAATTAAGAGAAGATATGAAATTCCAAACGAAATTTCAAAAGACAAAATAAATATTTTTTAGAAATGATTCGAATTTCAAATTGAAATTCAATAAGTTTACTAGTTTTATATTCGTTTGATAGAATTTCAGTAGTTCAAACAAATAAAGAAAAAATTCGAAAAATATGACATTTACTTTAGTTGTAGCAAAATTTCGCAACACATCACGATATGAATGAACTTTACCCTATAACTAGAATATACTATTTTCACATTCGTTCATTCTATCATATACACAATATTCATCACTTAAACTTATTTTTCTTCAAATTGAATTCAAATGATTTCCTGAAAAGTATAATCAAGCTACTTGATCAATTATAAATGAAACTATCTTTGGTAACTTTATAAAGGTAAAGAACGGTGTCTTTTATAGATATATTTTTTCTCAAACAAGTAATAAAAACAGTTTGCACAGGAAAGAACAAAAAAAACATGTGTTATTCATTTATGCAAATAAACTATTTTTGAGTCGATTTTCTTCACTTTTTTAAAAAGTAATTCGACAAGAGAGAATGAGTTCATCTCAACGTATCAAAGGTCTTTTATCAATTACAATTCTTAAAGCGAATAATTTGACACAAAGTGATTGGCTTGGTGAAAATGATTGTTATGTTGTTGTTTCTCTGGAACCACTTCCAAATGAATCAAAAGGAAGATCAAGAAATAAAGATCGACAAACAAAAATGGATCAAATCCAATTTTTGATGAAAAACTTATCTTTTCAGTTCCAGTTCCAGAGAAATTAGAAGCAAAATATATTCACTTATGGGATGATGATCAAGGCGGTCGATTTGATACAAATTTAAAGAAAGAATGGCTTCATATAACAACAGTTTCATTAAAGAAAAGCAGGTAGAACAATAGATCTTGTTCTTCATTATATTCCTGAAACTGTCGCTTCTTATATGAGTAAAAGACTTGACAAAGCTCAAGATGATTTAAAGAAAAAATTATATCAAAAGTTAGTGATGCAGCGACAGATAAAGTTGCTGGATATATGAGATTTGCTGATTAAAATTGATAGAGCATGAATAATCTTTCGTTTTTCTTTTATGTTGACAAATAAAAAAAATTCATGAATCATAAAATATAGATTTGAAATGATTTAATCATTCAGTTAATATCGATCACAAAGCGAGTTTTGATGACAAGCAATTGTGCACAGAAAAGAGTAGAAAGAAAAACATGTGTGTTATTCCCTCGACTGAATGGAGGGGTTTGCCGGAAAAAAGTGGTCTTAAAAACTGAAATACGTTTGTATGTACAGGGTGTCCGGAAAGTCATCTAACAAAAAGAAATGTTCAGAGTAGGGGTGGCACTTTAACTTTATTTTACTTTGAAAAAGTAAAGTAAAGTAAAGTATTTTACTTTACTTTACTCAGTAAAGTAAAGTCAAAGATCTTACTTTACTTTCTCGAGTAAAGTAAAGTTACTTTTTTATGCTTTACTTTACTGGATAAAGTAAAGTAAAGTACTTTACTTTATCCAGTAAAGTAAAGTTAACTCACTTTATCAGAAAAGTAAAGTAAAGTAAAGTAAAGTAAAGTCAGGTCGACAAAGTGTCTCAGGTTTGCTAATACACTCAAAAAACATACTCAGCTTGTTCACTGCTCTTTCAATGACACATTTAACACTTCTTGGTTTTCTTCTTACAGTGAAGACTTGATTGAAAATTTAAGTAGTGAGCCGCTACTAGTGAGTCCTTTGATCTTCATAAATCAAAAAATAATTATTGATAAAAGACTTTGAAATTTAACTGAAAAATGCAATGCAACTGAAATGATGAATAAATAAATGCGAAATAGGAATAATGCAATACTCGCCAATAGTTTTTTGAATCGGGTCGCACTACTAATAGTGAAATATCTTAACTGTACAGTAGTTTCTACCATGTTAAATAATGAGAAAATAATAATCAATTATGTATTTTTATATGTAGCTAGGTATGCATCAGGACAGTTGGAATGAGTGGAAAGTAATGCTGCATCTCCTACCAAGTTCATTCATAGTTTAAGCATCAATTGGTAGAATTAGAACTCAATACCCAGTCGACCTAGCTGACCATCTAAGACTGGCAATAGTCCATCAATTACGACTGAAAACAGGTGCATGCTTAAATGCAACCCTTCCATTTAAGAAGCAACGTCAAATGCAGAGCAGTTTTTACCATGGGAGTATCAAATAAGAAAAATTTATACGAACCTCTCGATAACCAAGCTAATATAAATTAACACATGTTTGTCAGAAGAAACAAGAACGCCCTGCTAAGATTTAGACATTTCGTCTGACAAAAGACTGCAAATATATCTCAACTTTCAGACGCCATTTGGCTTTTATTTATCTCCGTTATTAAATTACAACTTCTTGTTTCAGTCGTTCTTTTTGTATACCGTATCTCTCCATGTCAAACGGTACTAATTTGAATTATATCAACTTTCGCCTTCAAAACACTATACCAACAAACCGAAAAATAACAATTTCATTAAATGAACATACATTTTCTTTCCTTCCGACTTATATTTGCTAGGCTTCACGCATCGCTTATCATTCTCCTAATATATAATTCACACTGTCTAGTCGCCTTAGTTGGAGACGGAAATATCTTGTATTAAAATAATATTAGAAAAACTATGTGTTGTTGATTTCATACGTTCAAATCCATTTCAACTTCAAGTCAACACTTCTCTATATTTCTGCAAAACAGCGCTAAAAATTGTTCATCTAAATGACGATAATTTGACCAATACATCATTAAACTCTCTGATTTATCATGCTTAAACTAAGCCTATCTTTATATATTTCAGTGAAAGGGTTTGCTAGAACCATAGTTTAAAATTTCTATTGGAAACACTAGTGTTGAAAATTGCAGTAGGAATATACTCCAACAGTTCGTTTGTTATTCTCGTATAAATGAAACACAAAACGAAATTCGAATAGATCAAATTATCATTCTGTGTGTGTATGTGCACGAGAAAGAGAAAGGCAGCTAGAGAGAGAGAGAGAGAGAGAGAGAGAGGAAAGGCAGCTGGAGAGAGAGATATACACGTTCAATGCCATCCTTTTTTTACTTTCCTCTCTATGTTGTTGTAATTGCATATACATATACAAGCAAAAGTCACAGAACACATTGTAACAGAATCGTTGATATAGATTTGTGAAAGTTCATTGCAGTGCGGTTCTTTTTGACGCAAGGTTCATTTTGCTAGCTTATTTATCAAATATATAGTAGAATAACTAAGAAATGGCATCAGGGGAAGAAACAACAAGTGCGTCTGCTATTCCTGAACGTGAACTACGATCAAAAACGAAAGCAGCTGTTTCATTTCAAACTCAAAGCTCTCCAAGTCGAACAAACCGTCGTAGTTTTCGTGGCCGAGCAAAATCATCAACAGCAAGTCCTATACTCAGTAGAAAACTAATCAAATCCATTTCAAGAAGAAATTCGACCCAAATCACAGTGGATTCTATCGAGATTAATGAATCAATGGCGTTAGATCAAAATAATACCAATGATCAAATTAGCGTGTTAGATGATACCATGGATTGCGATATTATCGAACGCACTACAACATCGAATAATCTTCCGGATGGAATTGTTCCTAATTTAACGATCGATGACAATCCAACGACCGATGATAATCAAACGGCTGCTATGGAAAACGATCATTTGAATCAAAGTAGTGATACCGATGAAGAGAACAGTGTCAAGCGAACAATGAAAACAACAAAAACAACAAAGAAAGATGTTTTCAAGCATTTTGAAAAATTAGTAGATGGTAGTTACAAATGTACTTTATGCGTCAATAGTGATAAGGTAAGATTTCGTGTATTAATCAACTTCTTCATCTGTTTTTTGGGGTTATCGTTCTTTGGTTAAAAAAAGACAAGTGAATATCTCACTACTAACCTGGAATAATCTAGTACGGGCATGGCGTTTCGAATAATAGCTTAGCTGTAGGTTTTCTCAATCAATAGTACTCTCTTTCAACACCCTGAAACGAAAAAATTTGTTCAATTATCAGTTCATTTTACCTAAGAAATATCTTAAGAGTAAGAAAACAAGTCCATTCTATTTTTTCATGCTTTAGGTTTTCAGTAAAAACAACGAAAACTCTGACAGTAACTTGCGTAGTCATCTCGGCAAAACGCATCGAATGCAAGATTTTCTTTATCCATCTCAAAAAGCTCAACACCAACCAAAACCAAAAATGATTTCTTCTGGAGAAAAGGCCATCCTGGATGCTGCTGCTATCGAAGCAATCACACAAGACTCATTACCTTACAACCATTTCAGAAAAAAAGGTATGACCAAATTTTTATCGCTCATGAAACCTGGATATCGAGGACCACACAGAAAGACTGTTAGTAAACGTCTTTCATTATTATACCAAGAAAAACGAAAATTGATTAAAGAGCAATTGTCATCTGTGCACAATGTTAGTTTAACAGCTGATGTATGGAAGAGTAAAACACACGATTATTTTATTTGTTTAACTTGCCATTATTTCACCGCATCGCTTGAAAATAAATCGATTGTCTTGTCATTTCGTCGGTTTTCTGATAAACATTCTGGAGAAAATTTCCGAAATTTTATTATCCATGAATTAAAAAAAATGAATCTGGAAAACAAGATCCAATCTATTACCACCGACGGCGGACCGGATATCAAGTGTGCTACTCAAGGTGAAACCTTTGGAATTCGTATTGGATGTGCAGCGCATAATCTTAATCTGGTCGTCAAAAAGGCTTTATGGCTATTTGATAAAACATCAACAAAGTAAGAAAGTTTGTCCTATTTTGTCCTGTTCTTTTTTCTGAGCAAAACTGAGAGTAGAGTAATACTCGAGTAGAGAATTAACTTTCAATCCTGTCTTTCAAAGATATACACTTGAGGACAGCGTGTTTTCACTGATTTTTACTTGATCGATCAGTGTTGTACCGTAACTGCTGCTCTTAGAATTCCTATTTCTCATTAGCGTTAAAAGCCACAGACTATAGCTTATTACACTTGCAGGGAAACATGTGTCTATATCATCTTGGCTAACTTTTGCTTCTATTAACTAGACAAAGTGCCACGATTCCTGGCTAGCCTATGACATCGTGACTTTTCCCCAATTTTTAGAACACATTCATATCTGAATGGAGAAAGTAGATACTGAGCTTTTTTTAAATATCCATGCAGTAATTAGTATGGCAAGAAAAGTCGATGATCACACTTTATCAGTTGTTAACTTTGAAAAATTCAATGCTTTTTAAAATTTTTTCAGAGCCAAATCTTCATCGGATGCAACAACTAAACCAAATGATGATCACAATGATTATGAGGAATGTGACGACAATGAAGACGACGAGGAATACGAGGATTATGTTGCTGAAATTGAAGTATTAAACCTAGATGCTACCGGAGACGGTTATTGTAGCGATGTTTCTGATGATTTTACTTCTAACCATGATGCTGCGAATACTTCGGTCGTATCTAATGATGATTTATCGAGCAACGATGATATGAATGGAACTGACGACGAAAACGAAGCATCGCCTCGGGTTATCGAAAGCATCCAACGGCCGCGGAATGAACAAACAGCTACTACAGCTACCTATCATTCCGACGAATTACCAACCACCATTTTTAATCTGTTAAAACGGATCAGAAAATTAGTCAATTTTATTCGAAAGTCTAGTGTTCTCAGTCGATATGTTCGCCACCAAATCCATTTGAAACAAACCGAACTAACGCGACGTGCTGAAGAACAAAAGACTGCAGCCATTAAATTGAATAACTTCGTTCTCGATTTTCGTATTCGATGGAACACAACTTATACCATGTTGTCTCGATTTATTGCCCTTAGTGGAATCGTTAATGATATTACATTATCACCAAGCACCGAAATTGGTTTGACAAAACGACAATATGAAAAGCTAAGAAAACTTTCGTTTTCTTCGAATGATTGGTTATGTCTATCAGCACTTAAAAATGTTTTGTTTCCTTTTTACAAAGCGACGTCATTACTATCCGGATCGAAATATCCAACATTATCGATATCATTTCAAGTTTTGAAAGGACTGAAAATCTTTTTAACCAAAAACAAAAATGATCAACCGTTGGAAAATGCAATGAAACATCTGCTCTTTGGACAATTTCATCATTATTTCGAACGAGAAACCAAATGGGAACAAAAGCAAGCTACTTTGGTATGTATAACGTTTTCAAATATCGAACAGAGTCGCAAGAATGCATAACGCAGTTTTTGAAAAAGACTAGAAAGATTTGCTTTAATCAACTTGAGCTTTTATGGTAGTCATTACATAATGGTTTCCTTTAAAAACTTTGTTCACATTAGAAAAAGCTGCTAACAGAAATGAAACAGTGAAGTGCATACGTTAACCTTCTTCTGACAGAAGAATTCGCTAAATTTCGCTGAGTCGTCTTGAAAAACTAAAAAACATCGTCTGTGAGAATATCGAACTTGAGACTTTACATATCGTACAGCCTCTTTCATGACTTGTTAAAGAGAAAGCATTCTGAAAATTTTTACTTGTATTAACCGAGTGAAGGATTTGATTTCATCTACCTGTATAAAATATTTTTGATGCTGATGAGATTAGGGTTTTGTAGCTAGCACGACATTTTGAAAAAAATGCAATCAAGTAATTGCATGGAATGAATCTATTCAGATCCATGCGTTACAGGATTTAAGCAGTATTGTTGCATCGGCACAACAGAATGAATTTCAATTGTAGATAAAAAATATATCGTTGTATTACATACAGTACATATTTAGTTCTTCAACTTTCTCTGCCAAAAACACATAATTTTTCTTTTCTTGTTTTTTATGTAGATTGCTGCCTTTCTTGACCCAACTACCTATCGACTATTGGAAGACGAGGAGCGTTTTGAAGCAGAACGATTACTTTTAGTAGAGTTTGATATCAATCAATCATTGGAAGGATTGCGAATCAACATTCCTGCAACAACGGCAAACAGCGAATCAACATCATCACATCATGAGCCGATGCTAAGCAGTACCACATCTAAACAGACATCTTCATTGAATGAATTTTTATCGATTTGTGAAATGACTTTACCTGAATGTACACCAACACCTTTCGTCAAAGAGACATTCACGTTCAAAGAAGAATTATGCCACTACATGGCCACAAATCGTTCGCAATCGGATTTCGCCAAATATTGGCTTCAAGAGGAGAAAAATCTTCCAAAGCTTTTACAATTCGTCAAGCGATACAACTGTATACCGGCGACGAGTGTGCCAGCTGAAAGTGCATTCAGTGTGGCTGGATACATTCAGCGTAAAACTCGATCATCTCTTTCAACGACAGGACTTAGATACTCAATGATTTTGCGTGAATAATGCTGAAATTATTTGTGTGAGAGACATCTTTATGTTTTGTTTCTATTTGCGTTGTGCTGAAACTACCCAAGCAAACATTATGAAGTTCATTTATGTGTGAAACATTGTTTTGTGTTGTGTCTATTTTTTGCGGTGTATTAGAGTTATCGATACTTTTGAAAGCGTGTTTTTTTTTCGATGAAACATGAGATAGATAAATGTGGAACCTGCAATTTCGTAGAACTGCACTGTCTTTCGAAATAAAATGAATTGTTGAAATTATAGGTATTGAACGAAACACAGTTTTTGTCTTATTTTGGCATAATCTTGAAAATAATGTGCTCTCAGGGTGTAAAATATTCATATCTTTTTCAAAAAATCGCCAGATTTTGTTCTGAATAAGCTCTTTCATATTGTTCTTGTTTTATCTTACGATTATCTCATTGTGATGTATTGTGTGGTTTGAAGATGGTCTTCATTTAATTCGTGGCACCGAACAGCATTCTTTATCATTTTTTTCTAAAATGGCAATCAATGCGAATCAACATATATTGAATGGAAAATGAGAAAATTTGGCGTTCTTAGCAATTATTAAGCAATCTTCGCGATTAGATGAGAAAACAGTAAAATATAAATCAAATGTGTACAGCTTATTATTTATTTTTCATAATCATCTAAACTGCCAGAAAAAACGAAATGCATTGATTTTCGTAAAGTAGAAAATAATTAATAATTTTAGTGCAAAGGCATTCAAGTCTTTTAAATGTGTTACTAACAAACAAGTTTTCAAACTCCCTTGCAATCATCTTGAAGTTGATTCATAGAACATTAAGCTTTTTGAATATGGTTTAAATATCTTGATGTTCTCGACGATCCATGGTCAATTCGCGTATGTTTCTTGAGTGCATTAGCAAATCTGAGACACTTTGTAGATCTGACTTTACTTTACTTTACTTTACTTTACTTTTCTGATAAAGTGAGTTAACTTTACTTTACTGGATAAAGTAAAGTACTTTACTTTACTTTATCCAGTAAAGTAAAGCATAAAAAAGTAACTTTACTTTACTCGAGAAAGTAAAGTAAGATTTTTTACTTTACTTTACTGAGTAAAGTAAAGTATTTTACTTTACTTTAATCGGTAAAGTAAAGATAAAGTGCCACCCCTAGTTCAGAGCTTATATTCATAACGACGTGCCTAATGAAACTATTTGTTAACTATGAAACATGGACTTCAACAAGAAAATTCCGCTTTTTTCACAGATAGGAAAAAATATATATAGAATGATGCAAAAGTCACTTTGTCCACAAACAGAATTGAATAATTTCACCAAAGCTCAGATAAATGAGCTGATATTTTTACCGGTGATATAGGTGCATTCAAGCTTTATATTCATACAGATACACGTAAAGAGATTCTTTGCTAAATATGCTGATTTTTATCCTATCGGTGAAAAAGTGGAATTTTCTTTTTGTTAGATGACTTTCCGGACACCTGTACTTAATCCGGCGCAAAATCGCAGATTTAACGAAATGACCCTAGTGCATTGGTTGAGAGAACGAGGTTGGATTATACCTTATTATACTCTAGCGGCTAATGCCAGTGATATTACTATGCGCAGAATCGTCGTACGCTAAACGTTTACTCATAATCTCACGTCAATTCTTCTTGACGAAATTCGTCTTGTCCTCATTACCTTAGCAAATTATTATGGAAATCAAGAATTGATTCAATCATTGGAAGTAGTACGCGATGAAATGCATGAACATCGACGCACGAAGCAACATCATCAACGAACAACAAAGAATATTCGTTCCAAGTCGCATACAGAAACCAGTAGAAATCATGACAATATGGAGAAAGATTCCAATGTTGTCAAAGGCAAAAAAGGTGGACATCGTACTGTGCATGTAATTTGTTAGACATTTCATCAATAAGAATACTAATTGCCTAACAATTTTTCTGTAGTGTTTTTTCGAAATTTTATCAATCGAATGTATGAATCTATCAATACATTGTAAACATTAAGTTCGTGTCTAAGCTTTTTAATCCTTCGAATACGTTTCGTCTCTCTTATATACATAAGGATATAATATTATATGAGACATTATATGTACAAAAGAATTAGTGATGAGATTAAGACGGAGACAATTGTTGTATATAGTACATACTGTACGTCAACAAAATTCTTTCATTCGTATAAAAATATAAATGATGAAAAATCTTTACTACTATTCTCTTACTTTGGCATTATTAACAATAATAAATGGAAGATCATTGCAAGAGAATAACAATAATAATTATATACGATCAATTTCCCGTGGCAGTAATGCATTGCTTTGTTATGGCTATTGTCTTTATTCAATGAATATTACATCTAGTCCACCACAAATAATTGTTTCTAAGAAATCATTTACAAACGTAATGAAAAATCTACCTTTTATGGATGGTTATCCACCATTAGAGAAGATTTATCCATTTTCTTCAAATGAATGGAATGAACTTGTTTCTTTATTTGATTCAGATAAATTTAAATCTTTGGATGATCATGTAACCGATTCTTATGGAGGTGTAACAGATTGGTCAGAATGGATTCAAATCGATTGGACAAATACAAGTAAAAAGATTACTTTCAATATACTAACAATTCCAGGTTTTGAATCATTTATTAACAAATTGAATGAAATTAGTAACCAACACCAATTAATTACTTCAACAGAAGTTACTCCTTCTGATGAATAAAAATTTAGAATTATTTTATCGACAATCGAAGATAAACCTTTTTCTCTTTTTCATATATCTTTTATCATTATATAACAATGGAACATTCTATTACCGCGTATATTAAATATTCAAAAACAACAATTTTTTCAAATAAATATTATTTATCTTGTTGAAATAATTGAATTTGTTTTCGAAAATTCTTCATTTCTTTATGAGATTCAAAATAACAATAAACAGAAGAAAAAAAGAACATATGTGTTTTATTTGACGTACTTTCCAACATTTTAAAGGTGATTTTTGTTGTTCAAGAAAATTATTATAACTCGAGTATGATGTGAAATGTACTAGTCAGACTGTTCTCAAATTAAACTTCATGTCAAAGACATAACTTTTCATCAGACAGAATTTGAAAATTTCGCATTGTTCATTCTTTTTATCATGAAACTATGATGTTTATCGTTTGAATACCGCTATCTTTAGATTGAAAACAAGACAAAAAACACGAGATATTTTATGTAATTACGTCAAATTGTTTATCAACTATATTTGGTAGAGAGAGAGAGAGTGATGCGCCATCTTTTCTTTTCGATATTCCAGAGGTTAACACTAGAGTTCATTTGATCTTTCTTTCATATTGTTAAATCTTTCAAAGAAATCATATTTTCTAATTGTGAATACTTCTGGAATTGTTTCTCTAAATAAAGTGAATATGAAATTTTTTTTCTATCAGGAAACTTTGTGTTTTATTAACGATCAACATTTTAAATTTTGACTGATTTCTTAATATTCAATACGATTAAAATCGAGAAATAAAAGATACCTTCGAATAATTATTAAAAAAATATTTATGTTCCGATAATTTGTATCAATAGAGAAAATTTTCATGAAGAAATAAAAATTGTATTGTTTGTAAAACTAATGTTAGTCTATATGGTTATGTTAATGAGAAAAGAAAAGAAAAAATTTATATTAATTCGTATTTGTCTTTTGTGATTAAATCATAGATTCAACATGATGGTCGTCCAACATTATCAACATACAAATTGTTGTAATTTCCACCCGGAAAATAATTTGCAACTACATAGAGTTGAGTTCCATCTTGTGTTAGTGCTCTACCAATACCTAACTATTTTGAAGCTTTCCAGACTACTTGTGTAAAATGTCCAGTACCTTTTGAAAATCCAGGATTGTCATACTTATAATCTTTTATTTCATCATACCAAGCTGTAACTGGTGTACCACCTGACCAAAGATAAACATAATTTGAAAAAATGAAAAACACAGATGTGTATCACTATACCTGATTCATACAATAGTTTATTTCCTCCGGACTTGTAAAGATTTTCTCCCATCCATTCTCCATTGAATCTCCTACCGCTATGTTCAAATGTGTTCGTTGATGCTAAGCGCTCTGCATATTGTTGAGCAATATCATTGAGTGTTGCATTTAGTTTGAGTGGAGCTGCACAATGTTTACTACGATACAAATTATGTTGTTCTAATGCCTGCTGTCGATACACTTCGATAGATACGAGTTCGTGGGGAATTTGATTTTACGGCAAATTCGAATTTAATGACATTTTTCGACAAAATTAAATGATCAATATACTTATGCAATGCGCTAAGAAAACGGCTTAACACTTGTTTTATAAGAGAGTTTGTATGCGTAGAAATTTGTGATAGACTATAGTAACCATAGCTGTATTATGATCTTTGTGGTCTTGGTGGTTTTGGTGGTCTTGGTGGTTTTGGTTGTCTTGTGGTCTGTGAGATATGATATTTTTTGTAATTCTGTAAAAATCGTGATTTAGGTATGGATATATAAAGAGTTGACTTTATACTGACGAAGACATCGAGCAAGTTCTATGACGGTACTGTAAGGAAGATTTGCAAGGAAAGATATGTCGCCTGACATCAGTAAGTAACGTTCGTCATTGCGACTCACTTAANTTTGCTGATTAAAATTGATAGAGCATGAATAATCTTTCGTTTTTCTTTTATGTTGACAAATAGAAAACATCGATGAATCATAAAATATAGATTTGAAATGATTTAATCATTCAGTTAATATCGATCACAAAGCGAGTTTTGATGACAAACAATTGTGCACAGAAAAGAGTAGAAAGAAAAACATGTGTGTTATTTCCTCGACTGAATGGAGGGGTTTGCCGGAAAAAAAAGTGGTCTTAAAAACTGAAATACGTTTGTATGTACAGGGTGTCCGGAAAGTCATCTAACAAAAAGAAAATTGTATATACCGTTATTTCTCGTTCAAATTGAACAATTCTTTTTTCTAAGCGGAAAAGAAATGTTCAGAGCTTATATTCATAACGACGTGCCTAATGAAACTATTTGTTAACTATGAAACATGGACTTCAACAAGAAAATTCCGCTTTTTTCACAGATAGGAAAAAATATATATAGAATGATGCAAAAGTCACTTTGTCCACAAAGAGAATTGAATAATTTCACCAAAGCTCAGATAAATGAGCTGGTATTTTTACCGGTGATATAGGTGCATTCAAGCTTTATATTCATACAGATACACGTAAAGAGATTCTTTGCTAAATATACTGATTTTTATCCTATCAGTGGAAAAGTGGAATTTTCTTTTTGTTAGATGACTTTCCGGACACCTGTACTTAATCCGGCGCAAAATCCCAGATTTAACGAAATGACCCTAGTGCATTGGTTGAGAGAACGAGGTTGGATTATACCTTATTATACTCTAGCGGCTAATGCCAGTGATATTACTATGTGCAGAATCGTCGTGCGCTAAACGTTTACTCATAATCTCACGTCAATTCTTCTTGACGAAATTCGTCTTGTCCTCATTACCTTAGCAAATTATTATGGACATCAAGAATTGATTCAATCATTGGAAGTAGTACGCGATGAAATGCATGAACATCGATGCACGAAGCAACATCATCAACGAACAACAAAGAATATTCGTTCCAAGTCGCATACAGAAATCATGACAATATGGAGAAAGATTCCAATGTTGTCAAAGGCAAAAAAGGTGGACATCGTACTGTGCATGTGATTTGTTAGACATTTCATCAATAAGAATACTAATTGTCTAACAATTTTTCTGTAGTGTTTTTTCGAAATTTTATCAATCGAATGTATGAATCTATCAATACATTGTAAACATTAAGTTCGTGTCAAAGCTTTTTAATCCTTCGAATACGTTTCGTCTCTCTTATATACATAAGGATATAATATTATATGAGTGTAACGACAAACTTTATTCAAGGTGATTCGACTGGCTTTATTTCAACCAAACATTTCCTTTTATATTCGTTCTCTCTGTTCTCTTTTCTTTTGAGCGCATCGGTCAAGAGAGAACAGGGAGAGAAAGAGACGGACAGAGAGAAACACGAAGAAGAGAAAAGAATCNTCTGTCTAGCGGATGTGTAATTAATAAAGTTTGTTCGATTTTATCAAATATCACTTGATTAGTTCCTCAAATAGTTTCAGTAATAGTTTAGTTCAATCTGTCAAAGCGTACACCTTTTGTACAAATAATATAATATGCTGAAAAATGAATTCTGTAAGTTTATTTGGAGATGAAGGCCATTTGATTAAAAAAAACATTTTTGCAGAAGATTTTCCTTTCATTTTAAGTTTTTTTTTGTCATAATCCAGTAAAAAAAACTGCACATTTACAAACTAGCTTGGTCTAGAGAGGAAAGAGGTGTGATGAAAGGTGTGGTACCTCATCACGTCCACATTATTATTCTTGATAAATCTAACGGAAAAAAACATCTTCTATTATTTATTCTGTCTACATTAAGTTTGCTTTAGAAAAAAAAAACAGGAATTGTTTGAAAGTACCTACGTGAAAGATAGTTGGAGAGAAAAACAAAACTAATCTGAAAATCCTATTGCGTTGAATATCTGTCTCTCATTCAGTAAAAATCTACTTATAGGTGTTGTTTTTTTATCTTTCGATTTTAAATTTTACATGAGTAAAAATCATTCATCGATAAATAGATTTCCTTTTACTGTGCGTCTATATTCTTCAACGAAACAATACACATTCTTCTTAGTCTTTTTTTCTCATAAGAATACATTTACGTATAGAATTTGAAAATGATTTCTTTTTTGAATATAATAAGGCAAATCATGGCGAAACAATCTATTCAAGGTATTCAAGAAATGCGAATTCGAACATTAACAACGCATTCGGTTATCGCTCCTGAAAATCTTCAATTTGTTAAAAGAGAACATGAATCATGCGTCTTATTTTGATGATTATTGTACAAGCTATTTCAATCTATGTTCTCTGTAACAATAGAAATGGACATCATCATTAATCTGGGCTGCTCTGATTGTAACATTTTCAACTAGTTTCGTTATGGGTGTGAATAATGGTGGTCCGAATCAATATAATTCAGTAATTATACTAATTTTGCCCTTCAAGATTTCAAGAAAACATTTTTTTAGTTTATTATTCCTTGGACAAGAGGATATCCATTTCCGTATCAAAAAGCTGATGGCGTCGCACAATGGGTAGCGACTGTTTGGTGGGACTGTAATTATACTGCAACTTCATCTTTTAATAAGACAGGCTATTACTATTTACCAAGAATACCTGTCGATAAACAGGTTGTACAAAGTATTGTCGATTCGATGCATTCGATTTGTCTTGTTATTGGTGGAACAATTGGAGGTTTAACTGGGCAATATTGGTATTTGCTGTTTACAAGGTTAATAATCTCTAAAACATTTGTTTCTATTTTTTCTTTAAATTTCCATATTATTTGTTTGTTCTGCAGACGCAATGCTATTTGTGTTAGTATGGTTTTTCAAGTAGTAGCGTCGATTCTTATGATAATTCCATTGGAAATTTATAATGGATATACAAAAGGTGATCCTGATCGAAGAGAGATCAATAATGCACTTGAAAGTTAAAGATATTGCGGTTGCTATTCTTTATATCTCACGTTTTCTTTCCGGACGGTCATCTGATAAGTTAGTCAATAAACAAAGAAATGTAAATTTTATTTGAAATAGGTTTGTGTTGTGTTGTATCGACTATTTACTTAATGGACATAAGTGCGCGTGCCATGCGTGGTAAAGTTGTCACATTTCATCAGTTATTCGTCGTTATTGGACTTCCATGGTTGCTTGGCCAACATGAGTAAGTTTCTCAATACATAATTCTTTCCTTATCTTTGTATCAATGATAGCAAATGGAATTGGGATATGTCGTGGATTGGATTGTTCTCATTCGTAGGTTGTTTTCTCCTTTGGACATTACCAGAAAGTCCACGATGGCTTGTGCAAGAACAACAACGAACTGAAGCAACTGCATCATTACGTATTCTTCGACAAGTTAATTTAATTGATGCAGAACTTGATGAAATTGAACGCGAAGAAGCAACTGTTGCAAGACAAAACATATCCATTTATGAGATGTTTGTTTTATATCGTTATCGTTGGCCGTTATTGACTAGTACTGCACTGAATGCTGTTCAACAATTGTCCGGTATTAATACTGTAAGTATTCAAATATAAAAAAAAGGAATTCAAATGAAAGAGATCAAAATAATGAATACTTTAAATTAAAGGTATTTTTTTATTCCAATGAAACGTTGTCGAATATTGGTTTTGTTGATGACAAAGTATATTGGGGTGTGCTTTCAACTGGTATTGTCAATCTCATTATGACAGCAACAGCAGTTAAATTTGTTGAAATATTCGGCCGTCGTCCATAGATTTTATATCCTCTTATCATAATTACAATAGTTATGATGTTACTTTGTTTCTCTATTCAATATCATATACGTAAGTTTCTTGTATAGATTATAGTCAAAGTATTAATCTTAATATTTATTGCTGTATCAGCAGTTGGACTCGGCCCCATTCCATATATATATCCAAACGAAGTATTTACAATTGATATGCGACCAGCGGCTCTATCAATATCAATATTTGCTAGTTGGTTATGTAATACAAGTAACTATAACTTTTCTTTATCCAGATACTAATCATGATCGATCACGTCTGTTCTGTTTATCTAATATATAGTCATCAATGTATTATTTCCATTGTTAAAATCAGTGTTGGCTGGATATACTTTTCTTATTTTTTGCCTTTTCTGTACAATAGCTTTTGCTCTTCTTTGGTTTAAAGTAAGTGTTTTATTTGTTTACGTATGGATGAAAAACACAAGACGAAGATTTTTATTTTAGATGCCTGAGACAAAACGTAAGAAGTTATCCGAAATCGAAGCCTATTGGGCTTACATTAATTGAAAAATACAAATCATCTTCTGTGTACATATGTCATCATATTTCAGAACAGACTTGTTATCGATTTACTGTACAAAGAAAGCATTCTGATTCAACTCTATTTTACCTATTACAATAATAAACCTTCACTTAACTAATAGCTTCGCGCAAAATATCCTCGTATTGTTTAACTACTTATAGGCAACTAATCAGAATTGAAAGCAGTCAGAGATGATCAACACTTGAGGCCGTAGTTAGAGAAGTCTCCCGACCATTCTCATCCTCAGTAGAATTGTTGATCAGAGTTTACTTTTCGGTGAATTTTCGATTGTATTTGCATAAAATTCATTTTTTGTCTCCTAATGAAACCATGCCTTCTCTTTCGAAAAGTATCATTAATGGTCATGAATAACATCAGAAAGAAAACAAAAGAAAAAGCTGGCTCCAACAAAAAACAAAAGAATAGCGATCGAGCAGCTGTCTCATGTATGAAAAGGGATGACAAAAATATCTTCGCTAATTGCCAGAAATAACGTTTAAAAGTAGTCATATATACTTCTTTGAATATTCATTTGTGACAAAGATGCCACGTATGAAAAACTTGATATAAGTCGACAGTTTCTGCAAAATACATCTCGATGAAAACATCTCCTATGAGCTTTCTCATGTATTGTTGATGTCTTGATGTAATTATAATTCTGCTTGAACTGCCAAAATCCTATACGAATACAAGTGAAAGATCGTTGTAGTATATAAACATTCTTCAATTGATCTCAGCATGCTCTCGGTTGTGAGATAGGATGATCTCCTTTCTTCTACAAGGGATTTCTTCAAGTTAGCTGTTTTCATGGATTCATATATGGTACGTATACGTGAGTACTGTCAATCAAATTCAAAATTCATTGAAAAGGACACATTGCAAAAATCTATTCTTAGAATAAAAGTGCCGTTGCATAAAGTACATCACACCGAATTCGAAAAAATACAATCAAATGTAAAGTTTATAGTCTTCGATCCAGACTTTGCTCGCTTCCAAATGTACATTCTTACAACATTTCAATGGATAAACACAGCTGATGAAAACAAGAACGGCAAATACCATGCAAACAATGGCGCTACTGGAGAACATTGGATTTCCAGCTGTAGTGGAACTGTATTCGTAATATGGTACAGTAACAATCTGGTCTGCTGATGGTATTGTTGTAATACTTGAACTTGTCACCTCTGTTTGTTTCATTTCAGTAATCAATACTGTGGTGGTCTCATACAAATCAGTAGAATTCTGCATCAAGTTATTATTGTTTTCTGCAGAATTTGTTATCGAAGAAGTTGGAAATGTGTTCATCAGAGGTAATAGAAAAATATCTGAAATAATGAATTCAAAATACGGAAAATATTTGAATAATTACTCACAAATTACAATGGCTACCATTGATACACACTGATTGTCTCGTTGTTAAAAAAAAAGAATGATATGCTAATATGTATCGAAGATGTATTCGTGTCTCGTCGACAACTTTTTCTGTTTTATCGGCAAATGCGCTAATCAGCAATTTTATAGATCTTACTAAAAATGTGTTACTTATAGAAAAATGAATAGAGCAAAACATCATGACATCACTTCAAGGTACCCGAATAGATTTTCTCATACTAACACAAGAGGGTAGGCAAACGCTTTTCGTTTATAAATAGAGTTAATCATCATGATGTGAAAGACTACGAATAGAATATTAGTACGAGTGTTTCTTTTCAATATCATAATAAGTTTGTACCACATTTTGTATTGTATTCATCATCGTATCACTTATTTTGTGTAACTGGCCCATGCGTTAGCAGCATGAGGCCATTTGGCTCTTTTGTTTAAGAGCTTGTGTAATGGAAATTAATACTACGAAGTAAATTCTTATTTGCGTCTGATTTTTTTTTCAAACCAAAGAGCAAATTTCTCTACGAAATGACATGAATCTCTCTTTTATAACAACGAGATACACGGAATGTTGATTTTACATTTAGACGGAACAAACGCGGATCGTTTGTTTTTTGTTTGATGAATACTTACACAAACGCATCAGAGATGCGAATCATAGGTTTCCATCGATGAAAATTCAATTAGGATGACGAGTGAGAAGCGATTTGAATAATTCAAAGTATTTAAATCCTGCAATATCATGTAAATCATGAAACGTTTTTCCACTCAAATTGATTCTGACATGTTCAACGTCGCGAAACGGATCGTACCGAACTGGAAAAGATAAAATGAAATATTAAGTTTAATTATCACCCCAAATTTTCGCATATTCTCAATGACCAGACTTGGAGCATATCAATACACAAACACAACAGAGAATCGCGAGTATACTAATTACTATACCAACAGTGGCACCGCTCCGAGAGCGATGGACTTTTGGCTGTGGTATAATAGCAACTTTTTCTTTTAGTATCGTCTAATTCTTATATGATAGTGTAAATTCCAGTTGAATTGAAACATGCAAACCAGCCTGCTCGTTTGTTGTAGAAAGATCTGTTAAACTTTGCACCGAGTTGTTATCGAAGAAGTTGGAATCGTGTCAGCTAGAGGACACAAAAGAATATCTGAAACAATTAATTGAAAATATAGATTAGCAATCGTGTTAGACAAAGTGTTTTAATGAGAACTTACAAAAGAAAATTCCTACCATTTGTGTGTTGCTTCTCTCATGTCAAAATGAATTTGTTTTAGAAAAACGATGATGCGACTATTTTTAATTAAACGATATTCTCGTTCCGGCGACCAATGTTTTAATCAGCAATTGATACATCCGCGTGAAACAATGTTAGTCATTAAAAAGACGAATTGTGTAAAACATAGAGAGTCAGTCGTAACATGCAACCCTGTAAATAGAATGTCAATACACGAATAAGTTACTTCTCGTCAACATCATCATGATTTCGAATCATGTTCTACATTGTATCAATGACTCATAAGTTAATAATGCGGGATTACTTGAATTAGTAAGCGTACAGCGATGGAGGATTTTCACAACAAGAATTGAAACGATAACATCTATATACATTCTCTCAATTTGGCCAAATTTGAAAATAGTAGTTGAGCAGCGACTGGAGATATCAATCGTGCTCTACGTGTCATAGATAATATCATAAAGTCAACTGTTTTTTTTCTATATTTTGTCGTTATTCCAAATGGTGATGGACAATAATACACTAATCTTCGCTTGCATTTTATTCTTTTGCGCAGTTAAGTTCATCAATCTGACTAATGCCAGAAAAACAAATACAATAAAATAAAATAAAACATTTACTCAATGACACATTTGACTATGTTCAATAATGAAAAATAATCGACAAAACTAATAAGAGGTTCAGAAAAGATCATTGTGACCATATATCGTTATTTGTTCAATTTATATTTCTATTCAAAACATCATCGTTAGATGTACAATAATTGGCAAAACTTTTTCATATTCAATGTAGTTGAATGTATCAGCAGCTTTATTTCGAGAACAACTGTCACGTAGTTGCACATACGTCTGGAAGCAAGTCATGTCTCGACAATTACTATTAAAGTGAACAATATCTTAATTATTATAGAAACTATTAAAATGAGACCTGAACGCGGTGTTTGAAAGGGCAAAATCTTGAGGGAACGTATTGAATCGTGTAAATTACAATTGGGAGGCCCTAAAGCTCATTAAGAGTACGGAAGTAAACGTGCTTTGGATGAACGGTGCCACACATGAGTCATTGGCATGACTGTACGAATGACGCCTATCACTGTTGAGAAACAAATTGAAAGCGTTTATTTCCGGGATAAAAACTGAGTTGAATAAAATAAATCAAAAGAAACATGAAAAAATAAAGTAAAATATCAAGTTTAATCTTCGACCCAAACCTTGGCATTTTCCCAATGGCCAGACTTTTTACAACACATACCAACACAACAGAGAAGAACAAGCACACCAATTGCGATACCAGTAATAGCACCGCCCGAAAGTGATGATGATGATGGTGAACCTGTAGTTCTATTATGATAATACGTAGTAGTAGTAGCAGCTTTTCCTATTGCTAGTCTAGTTGTATTAGTTAAATATGTAATTTTCATTTCATGCATATCAGAAATCGATGGTGTATTGCTTTGATATGATAATGCGACGCTTGATTGAGTTGACACATCAAAACTCGTCTGTTCATTTGTTTTGAAAGTTAGCATGGTGTTAACCAACGCGAAGGAAAACACATCTGAAACATTCAGTTGAAAAGACATCTATGAATGAGCATCGCACATAAAGAATTTCTCACATAAAAATATCAGCACCATCTGTTTACTGTCACTGAAATACGATTTTTGTTGCACATGAGAGTGTAATGGTATGTTTCAAAATGCTCGTACATCTGTGGCTTTTTATACCTGATTCCGTATGACTCACATGGGAAAGTACCAACTGTAGAAGCAGAGGCGATGCGATATTCTCCTGATTCAGTTGGAAAATTTTAAAGAAAGGAAATAGTTTCAATTAGCTCAAGTACCGTAAAGAAGGTGGCTTTTTTACAGTTCGTCAACAAAAAAAATACGTGTATAGCCGCCTTTATTTGCATTAAGTAAATAACAATTTCGAGGACTTTTATTCTGTTTTCTTGAATAGACCAATTGGAATATTCTGTTTGCTGTATTGTGCCATTCTATTGAATATGATATTAATCAACAAACATGGATTTTTTCTCGTTTTTTTGTTATTATATGTCAGACTTTCACCTACAGCCTTTGTAGAATCAAATTCAACCAAAGCATGACTTTATTGTTGTTAAAAAACTGTGGAACAGTCGTTGAATTAAATTTTCTGCACATTTTCTCACGAAAGCAAGATGTAACTCGATTGTTGCCTTCAAAAATTGACGATGATCTATTCAGATAAAATAAAGTAGCATTCACACAAAAATATAAACGACAATGAATAGTGGATTTCATCGAACTTTATTAAAAGAATACTCAGACGTCTATTAGCTCATCCAATCACATATTTTTTTGATTGAGTTCCTCATGTGTTGGTAGCGTATTGTTGCTCGAATTTTTCATAAATGTATAACAATCAAGAGTTTCTAATGATTGGAACGAAGATCATTGCGAATCTTGAACAAAGGCTGTACATACAAAATCAGCTTGCTTTTCAGCTTCTCGTCGGAGGGAACAGCATGATAAGCAAATGGCCATACCAATAATACACAGAACAACAGTTCCGATGATGACTATGATCATCTTGCTAGTATCATCGATTAGTTCAGTTTCAGTATCAATGCATGATTCAAATGTTTCCCCATACACACGTCCGCGTGTCTAAACACATCAGAACTTGTTCTTGGGAAATCATGATATTTGAAGCTTTTTCACTAGAACACTTCCACGTGCTCGTATCCGAAATACAGTTGTAATCTACTTTAAGAAAGAATACATATTTTGAACAAGCTGTCTTGTAGTACATAGACTATCTTACAGTCTACTCTGGGCTGTGCTGCCCTATTTAACGAGAAAAAACTAATATTTCCACGTCATAGGCACACACGATATATCATCTATAACAGGCAAAGTACATACAGTCGCGTCGGTAAATATGGCTTCCTGCACAACTTCAATAACATTTCAAACCATATAATAGGCAATTCGTAGGCGAAATGAGTCAGGTTTAGTAGGGGGTTAATTGTATGCGTCTATCACATTCTCTTTCTTGTGTCAATATTATTGCACCACACCATGTAAGAAATGAAGTAAAAATTTTGCAATATATATATGTACAAATACATTCTCAATTACGTCGTTTACAGATGACAACGTTCGGTGGTAAAGTAAGGAAGGGTGATGTAGATTTGCGGAATTNGTATACCGTCCGTCTATGAGTGACTTAGTATAACATTTATGAAAATTTCCATGTGCGCGATGTGAAAATAGAAAAACAGATGACAAAGGTCAATGGTTGGCCGTGAGTGGCCGACTGACTAGCCGTTGAGCGATGAATTTTTCAGTCAACATAGTTAGTGCTGGAGAATTATCCACTGACAAATGGCTAATCGGTCTGATTCCTAGAAAGACCTCTGTATCTTATTTATTCTTGTAACGACAAACTGGTTGAGTAGTTGACCGCTTCTCACGGTATCGATGTTTATTGACTACTCTACATGACCAGAATGTATCTATTTCACAATAAGACACGCGCTTATATAGAGAAGAGGAAAAGAGAGATATGACCCGGAGATAGTATGATATAGAGGTGAGAGAATAAAGAACAGAAGGAGATGAACGATATCATTATCGTTACAATTCTAGTTCTAGTGTGTGACATAATACCATGATTCAGTTGAGCGCCAGTAGCAATCGCAGTGCGTTTTTTCTCTTTCGAAGTCTCTGAATGTGTTCAGCATTCGGAAAAGTCTTGAGGGTGAGGGTCAGCGAATCCAAAGGATGAGCGTTACTTGTAGGCAACTAATCAAAATTGAAAGCAGTCAGAGATGTTCAACATGTGAGGCCGTAGTTAAAGAAGTCTCTCGATCATTCTCATCCTCAGTAGAATTGTTGATCAGATTTTACTTTTCGGTGAATTTTCGATTGTATTTGCATAAAATTCATTTTTTGTCTCCTAATGAAACTATGCCTTCTCTTTCGAAAAGTATCATTAATGTTCATGAATAACATCAGAAAGAAAAAAAAAAGAAAAAGCTGGCTCCAACAAAAACGAAAGAACAGCGATCGAGCAGCTGTCTCATGTATGAAAAGGGATGATAAATATATCTTCGCTAATTGCCAGAAATAACGTTTAAAAGTAGTCATATATATTTCTTTGAATATCCATTTGTGACAAAGATGCCACGTATGAAAAACTTGATACAAGTCGACAGTTTCTGCAAAATACATCTCGATGAAAACATCTCCTATGAGCTTTCTCATGTATTGTTGATGTCTTGATGTAATTATAATTCTGCTTGAACTGCCAAAATACTATACGAATACAAGTGAAAGGTCGTTGTAGTGTGTAAACATTCTTCAACTGATCTCAGCATGTTCTCGGTTGTGAGATAGGATGATCTCCCTTCTTCTACAAGGGATTTCTTCAAGTTAGCTGTTTTCATGGATTCATATTATACGTGAGTACTGTCAATCAAATTCAAAATTCATTGAAAAAGACACATTGCAAAAATATATTCTTAGAATAAAAGTGCCGTTGCATAAAGTACATCACACCAAATTCGAAAAAAATACAATCAAATGTAAAGTTTATAGTCTTCGATCCAGACTTTGCTCGCTTCCAAATGTACATTCTTACAACATTTCAATGGATAAACACAGCCGATGAAAACAAGAACGGCAAATACCATGCAAACAATGGCGCTGCTGGAGAACATTGGATTTCCAGCTGAAGCGTAATTATATTCGTAATATGGTACAGTCGTATTGCTTGAACTTGTCGTTTCTGTTTCTTTCATTTCAGTAATCAATACTGTGGTGGTCTCATGCAAATCAGTAGAATTCTGCATCAAGTTATTATTGTTGTCTGCAGAATTTGTTATCAAAGAAGTTGGAAATGTGTTCATTAGAGGTAATAGAAAAATATCTGAAATGATGAATTCAAAATACGGAAAATATTTTAATAATTACTCACAAATTACAATGGCTACCATTGATACACACTGATTGTCTCGTTGTTAAAAAAAAAGAATGATATGCTAATACGTATCGAAGATGTATTCGTGTCTCGTCGACAACCTTTTCTGTCTTATCGGCAAATGCGCTAATCAGCAATTTTATAGATCTTACTAAAAATGTGTTACTTATAGAAAAATGAATAGAGCAAAACATCATGACATCACTTCAAGGTACCCGAATAGATTTTCTCGTACTAACACAAGAGGGTAGGCAAACGCTTTTCGTTTATGAATAGAGTTACTCATCATGATGTGAAAGACTATGAATAGAATATAAGTACGAGCGTTTCTTTTCAGTGTCATAATAAGTTTGTACCACATTTTGTATTGTATCCATGCATCGTATCACTTATTTTCTGTAACTGGCCCATGCGTTAGCGGCATGAGGCCATTTGGCTCTTTTGTTTAAGAGCTTGTGTAACGGAAATTAATACTACGAAGTAAATTCCTATTTGTGTCTGATTTTTTTTCAAACCAAAGAGCAAATTTCTCTACGAAATGACATGAATCTCTCTTTTATAACAGGGACACGCAAAAACATAATTTTTCATCTAAAATTCGACTGATACATCCAGCAGAGGGCCAGTGGTGTGAGCTGCTCATTCGTTTGTTTCTGTTGGATGAATACTCGCACAAACGCATCAGAGATGTGAATGATATGTTTCAATCGATGAAAATTCAATTAGGCTGACGAGTGAGAAACGATTTGAATAATTCAAAGTATTTGAATCCTGCAATATCACGTAAATCATGAAGCGTTTTTCCACTCATATTGATTCCGACATGTTCAACGTCGCGAAACGGATCGTACCAAACTGGAAAAGATAAAATGAAATATTAAGTTTAATTATCACCCCAAATTTTCGCATTTTCTCAATGACCAGACTTGGAGCATGTCAATACACAAACACAACAGAGAATCGTGAGTATTACTAATTACTATACCAGCAGTGGCACCGCTCCGAGAGCGATGGACTTTTGGCTGTCGTATAATAGCACTGGTAGTAAGGTGTAATAGCAACTTTTTTCTTTTAGTATCGTCTAGTTCTTATATGATAGTGTAAATTCCAGTTGAATTGAAACATGCAAATCAGCCTGCTCGTTTGTTGTAGAAAGATCCGTTGAACTTTGCACCGAGTTGTTATTGAAGAACTTGGAATCGTGTTAGCTAGAGGACACAAAAGAATATCTGAAACAATTAATTCAAAATATAGATTAGCGATCGTGTTAGACAAAGTGTTTTAATGAGAACTTACAAAAGAAAATTACTACCATTTGTATGTTACTTCTCTCGTGTCAAAATGAATTTGTTTTAGAAAAACGATGACGCGACTATTTTTAATTCAACGATATTCTCGTTCCGGCGACCAATGTGTTAATCAGTAATTGATGATACATCCGCGTGAAACAGTGTTAGTCATTAAAAAGACGAATTGTGTAAAACATAGAGAGTCAGTTGTAACACGTAAGCCTGTAAATAGAATGTCAATACACGAATGCTTCTCGTCAACATCATCATGATTTCGAATCATGTTCTACATTGTATCAATGACTCATAAGTTAATAATGCGAGATTACCTGAATTAATAAGCGTACAGCGATGGAGGATTTTCACAACAAGAATTGAAACGATAACATCTATATACATTCTCTCAATTTGGTCAAATTTGAAAATAGTAGTTGAGCAGCGACTGGAGATATCAATCGTGCTCTACGTGTCATAGATAATATCATAAAGTCAACTGTTTTTTTTCTATATTTTGTCGTTATTCCAAATGGTGATGGCCAATAATACACTAATCTTCGCTTGCATTTTATTCTTTTGCGCAGTTAAGTTCATCAACTTGACTAATGCCAGAAAAACAAATACAATAAAATAAAATAAAACATTTACTCAATGGCACATTTGGACTATGTTCAATAATGAAAAATAATCGACAAAACTAATAAGAGGTTCAGAAAAGATCATTGTGACCATATATCGATATTTGTTCAATTCATATTTCTATTCAAAACATCATCGTTAGATGTACAATAATTGGCGAAATATTTTTCATATTCAATGTGGTTGAATGTATCAGCAGCTTTGTTTCGAGAACAACTGTCACGTAGTTGCACATACGTCCGGAAGCAAGTCATGTCTCGACAATTATTATTAAAGTGAACAATATCTTAATTATTATAGAAACTATTAAAATGAGACCTGAACGCGGTGTTTGAAAAGGCAAAACCTTGAAAGAACGTATTTAATCGTGTAAATTACAATTGGGAGGCCTTAAAGCTCATTGAGAGTGCGGAAGTAAACGTGCTTTGGATGGACGGTGCCACACATGAGTCATTGACATGACTGCACGAATGACGCCTATCACTGTTGAGAAACAAATTGAAAGCGTTTATTTCCGGGATAAAAACTGAGTTGTGTAAAATAAATCAAATGAAACATGAAAAAATAAAGTAAAATATCAAGTTTAATGTTCGACCCAAACCTTTACATTTTCCCAATGGCCAGACCTTTTACCACATATACCAACACAACAGAGAAGAACAAGCACACCAATTACGATACCAACAATAGCACTGCCCGAAAGTGATGATGGTGATGGTGAATCTGTAGTTGTAGTATAATAAAACGTAGCAGTAGCAACTTTTCCTATTGCTACTCTAGTTCTATTAGTTAGATCTGTAATTTTCATTTCATGCATATCAGAAATCGATGGCGTATTGCTTTGATATGATGATGAGACGCTTGATTGAGTTGACACATCAAAACTCGTCTGTTCATTTGTTTTGAAAGTTGGCATGGTGTTAACCAATGTGAAGGAAAACACATCTGAAACATTCAGTTGAAAAGACATCTATGAATGAGCATCGCACATAAAGGATTTCTCACATAGAAATATCAGCACCATCTGTTTACTGTCACTATGAAATACGATTGTTGTTGCAAATGAGAGTGTAATGGTATATTTGAAAATACTCGTACATCTGTGGCTTTTTATACCTGATTGAGGGTGACTCACATACATAGGTAAGTACCAATTGTAGAAGCAGAGACGGTGATGTCCTGCTGATTACGTGGGAGAATTTTAAAGAAAGGATATAATTTCAATTAATAAACATGGATTTTTCCCGGTTTTTTTTTGTTATTATATGTCAGACTTTCACCTACGTACAGTCTTTGTAGAATCGAATTCAACAAAAGCATGACTTTATTGTTGTTAAAAATCTGTGGACCAGTGGTTGAATTAAATTTTCTGCATATTTTCTCACGAAAGCAACATGTAACTCGATTGTTGCCTTCAAAAATTGACGATAATCTATTCAGATAAAATAAAGTAGCATTCACACAAAAATATAAACGACAATGAATAGTTAATTTCATCGAACTTTATTAAAAGAATACTCAGACGTCTATTAGCTCATCCAATCACATATTTTGATTGAGTTCTTCGTCATGTGTTGGCAGCGTATTGTTGCTCGAATTTTTCATAAATGTATAATAATCAAGAGTTTTTAATGACTGGAACGAAGATCGTTGCGAATCTTGAACAAAGGCTGTACATACAGAATCAGCTTGCTTTTCAGCTTCTCGTCGGAGGGAACAGCAAGATAAGCAAATGGCCATACCAATAATACACAGAACAACAGTTCCGATGATGACTATGATCATCTTGCTAGTATCATTGATTAGTTCAGTTTCAGTATCAATGCATGATTGAAATGTTTTCCAACACATCTACGTGTCTGAACACATCAAAACTTGTTCTTGGGAAATCATGATATGTGAAGCTTTTTCACCAGAACACTCCCACATGCTCGTATCCTAAATACAGTTGTAATCTACTTTAAGAAAGAATACATATTTTGAACAAGTTGTCTTGCAGTACATAAACTATCTTACAGTCTACTCTGGGTGGTACTGCCCTATTTAACGAGGAAAAACTAATATTTCCACGTTATAGGCACACACGATATATCATCTATAACAGTTAAAGTACATACAGCCGCGACGCCAAATATGGCTTTCTGTACAACTTCAATAACATTTCAGACTATAATAGGCAATTCGTAGGCGAAATGAGTCAGGTTTAGTAGGGGGTTAATTGTATGCGTCTATCACATTCTCTTTCTTGTGTCAATATTATTGCACCACATCATGTAAGAAATGAAGTAAAAATTTTGCAATATATATATGTACAAATACATTCTCAATTACGTCGTTTACAGATGACAACGTTCGGTGGTAAAGTAACGAAGCGTGATGTATATTTGCCGAATTCTGAGGATGAAGGTAAACTAGCTTTTATTATATTCAATGTCTTTACTCCTGATGAATGTCAACAGTGGATTGAATTGAGTGAACAACGTGGTTATAGTCCAGCGACAGTTAATGTGGGTGCTGCTGAGTTAGTGCTGATGACAGATTTTCGAAACAGTGGTCGGTGTATTATTGATGATGCATCAATGGCAAATACGCTTTTTCAAAGACTCGAACAATTCCTTCCTAAAACATGGAAGAATTTTGAACTAGTCGGGCTCAACGAACGATTACGATTTCTTCGGTATGAACCAGGTCAATTCTTTGAAGCTCACATGGGTAAATATCTTAACGAAAGTATAGAATAGCGTCTAGATATTCTTCATTTCATAGATGGTGAATATCATCGTCCCGATGGATCAGGTGAACAAAGTTTCATAGTAAATATCTATTTTTTCGATTCAAAGTTCATTACTTATTTTGGTCTTTTTTATAGACCATCCAACTTTATTTAAACGAAGGCTACAAGGGTGGTGAAACTACATTTATTCACTACTCCGACGCACACAAAAATGTTCGGTGCATACCACGCACAGGAATGGTCCTTGTCTTCGAGCATCGACTACTACATGAAGGTTCAACACTGATCGAAGGACGAAAATACACGGTTCGCACGGATGTCATGTATCGACCCAAAAACAAATGACACTTTTTTAATCTCCCCACCATAAATAAAAGTTTTTATCGATGATTTTGATGGAATAGTCATCGAAAACTCCATGTGCTTTGATCTGATCTTTCCAATATGTCATCCAATCTTGATACACCTCTCGAATGCACAACGAAAATAGGCGAAGAGTTGCATCGTTGATTTCTGACAGGAGATAATGCACAGTAGCATCCAGTGATCGCTCAGATCGGCCAATAGAAATGTATTGAACTCGAGGACAGAGATGAACTAATACTTCCATCATCTTTTTCGTATAACGAGACGTAATGGTGATAGTTTTAATTCGATTTTCTTGCGAAACTAACTGAAAATCTTCACTTTCCACCAACGACAGCAAGTTCTTCGGAGATTTTNGGAAGAATTTTGAACTAGTCGGGCTCAACGAACGATTACGCTTTCTTCGATATGAACCAGGACAATTCTTTGAAGCTCACATGGGTAAATGTCTTGACGAAAGTATAGAATAGCGTCTAGACATTCTTCATTTCATAGATGGTGAATATCATCGTCCCGATGGATCAGGTGAACAAAGTTTCATAGTAAATATCTATTTTTTCGATTCAAAGTTCATTACTTATTTTGGCCTCTTTTATAGACCATCCAGCTTTATTTAAACGAAGGCTACAAGGGTGGTGAAACTACATTTATTCACTACTCTGATGCACAGAGAAATGTTCGGTGCATACCACGCACAGGAATGGTCCTTGTCTTCGAGCATCGACTACTACATGAAGGTTCCACACTGATCGAAGGACGAAAATACACGGTTCGCACGGATGTCATGTATCGACCCAAAAACAAATGACACTTTTTCAATCTCCCCACCATAAATAAAAGTTTTTATCGATGATTTTGATGGAATAGTCATTGAAAACTCCATGTGTTTTGATCTGATCTTTCCAATATGTCATCCAATCTTGATACGCCTCTCGAATGCACAACGAAAATAGGCGAAGAGTTGCATCGTTGATTTCTGACAGGAGATAATGCACAGTAGCATCCAGTGATCGATAGGACGGACCAAGAGATATGTATTGAACTCGAGGACAGAGATGAACTAATACTTCCATCATCTTTTTCGTATAACGAGACGTAATGGTGATAGTTTTAATTCGATTTTCTTGCGAAACTAACTGAAAATCTTCACTTTCCACCAACGACAGCAAGTTGTTCGGAATTTTTTCGATGGATTCCCATGTAATTGTACGTACATTCGGTGCCAGTCGTAGTAGTTTGATGAATATGTCGAAGTCTTTTTCAATATAATTCATAGTTAATTTTGTCAAGCGTCTGAGATCAAGAATACGGAGCAGCTCGTCGGTTAAGCATAATTTTTTATCTGTAAAATTTACATGATTAATGGATAAGTCAGTTGCCTTTGCAAAAAAATATTTCGAACAACAAGAAATTACATCCGGATCGTGTATAATGACATGATTAATAGAGTTCGTATCTACCTTGTCATGACATTTGAAATTAGTTACATTGAATCTGGAATCGAGCTCGAAGTATTTCTTTCTAAAAATAGATATAAATTGCAATCTCAATTGTGTCTATATGTACGTCATACCTATGCAACTGACTAGAACAAAATATCTCGTGTAGGCACGCTTCTGACATTGGTTCATGTGTGAAAAATTTTTGTTCCATGTATGCTGCGATTCCAAAAGTGCTCGTATAGATTAATCGGCAGAATTCATATGTCAGGCGGCAGGGCGTTGATTGTCCATATTCGAAATTGAATGTACTCACATGTGGAATGTATGACTGGATGGACTTCTCCCATGCTTCTCGGTCGCCTATGTTCGGTATTGGCGACACATGTAATACACTTATACGATTACAATGCTCTTTTACAAACTGTTCAATACCTTCGAGTGATACACGATCACCAAGTAGTGAAAAATATGTTGAGTCATGAAATATGATCTGACAGAAGAGCATGTATCGTACGGGATATTCGTGTTTACGAGTAATAGATAAAAAACGTAGTTTTGGGACGTATGATCGAATTACATTAATTTCATCGAAACTATAATTATCCATGATGATGAGACGCTCAATAGGACTCACTGAATTTATTGAAATTGCAGATAGTTTCAATGGAGCATCCGTTTGAAAGTTTAGTTTGCAAGATTTTAATGCAGGTAATTGAAATACTAAACTGTAAACTGTCGCTTGTTTTCCAACGCCCCCAATATAAATCGATAGCGACACAAGATTTGGTGCAGATGCTAAGGTAATGAGAACACTTTCCAAACGCTCCCATTCAATGTTACCTAAAGTCAAGGTTTGCAGTTGCGAACATTGTGAAATAGTAAAATAATCAATGACGAATGGATTGAATAAATAGAGAGATCGAATTCGATGTTGATGATGCGAGATCATATCGTTGAAAGAGCGTTCAAATATTGTTTTTGATGCTGATGACATTCCGATTCGAAGTGAGAGATTGGCATTTAAACAGAGATATTGGAGGCGTTGATTGAGTGAAAAGAAGCTTTGATGGAGTTGCTGAGCATCAAGATGATCAAAGATTTCGTAGATGAGTTCATTGGCTAAGTGTTCGAATCGAGCGATGGGAAAATCTTGTTTGAATTTCTTTTTTTCGGCATTATCGACTGTCGACGTAGAATGTCGTTTGTTTACATTCATTCTTGGACGAAATTTATTTCATTTTGAACGCTGACTTTTATACTCACAAATAAAATTGAATTGCACAACGTGGTGTAATTACAAATACTAAAAGCAGAACAGAAAGCTTTTCCATATAATCATGTGCTCATACCAAAACAGGCGATGTATCTTTCTAAATATTGTAACAAAATATGCTACTATGAGCCGAATGACAGCTGACAAACACCGACTGAAAAATGTACTTGACTTAGATTGGCAGAAACTTCAAAGTTGTTATGTATATATTGTTCAAAATCTACGTGGAAATTATATTGATGCCCCTGGTTATTAGTACTTGTTGATGAAGGAAAGTGATGTTGAAATGACATCATGGTGAGTCCTACTTGTGAACTATCTTGATGAATGTTATATCTATCAATTTTCTCTAATACCTTAAGAGAAATCTGTGAGGAGTTAGAGAACATTTTGACTTCATCAAACACCTTTTTCACTAGATTTAACTTTCACTTCATTATAGACTATTAACTCTATCTATAGGTGTAGGTTACAGTGATGTTGAAACTACATTTATTCATTACTCTCAGACACAGGAATGGTCCTCGTGTTCGAGCATTGTCTGCTACATGAAGACTAAAAACTGTTCGCACTGATGTCATGTATCGACTTAAAAACAAGTGACACTTGTTTAATCATTCCACCATAAATAAAAGTTCTTATCAATGACTTTGATCGAATAGTCATTGAAAACACCCTCTGATTCGATTTGATTTTTCCAATATGCCATCCAATTTGAACATGCTCGTCGAACGCACAGCGAAAACAGACGAAGAGTAGCACCATTGATTTCTGACAGGAGATAATGCACAGTAGCATCCAGTGATCGCTCAGATCGGCCAATAGAAATGTATTGAACTCGAGGACAGAGATGAACTAATACTTCCATCATTTTCTTTGTATAATCATGCGTAATTATAATGGTTTTAACTTGATTTTGCTTTGATAAGAGTTGAAAATTTTGTCTCTTTTCTAGCGAAGTAATATTTTTTGGTGTTTTTTCGATGGATACCCATTTGATTGTATGAACATTTGGTGATAACCGTAGTAATTTGATAAATATCTCAAATTCTTGGTCAATCTGTCTCATAGATAAGTTCGTTAGTTGACTGAGGGAAAGAATACGGGGCAAATCTTTGATTATGTGTGATTTGTCTGTAGTATTTTTATCGTCAATTGTTAATTCCGTTGTCTTTGAGAAATATCGCGTACATTGATGAACTTTTGTCAGATCATTGATCAATAAATGACGAATAGAATCAGTATCTACTTTGTCATGACATTCGAAAGTAGTTGTAGCGAATTTACTATCTATTCGGAAATCTTTATGTCTAAAAATAGACAAAATATTATCGATTTTATATACATATATATTTAAATAGCATACTTGTTTAATGGACAAGAAGAAACTATTTCGTGTAGAGACACTTCAGACATTGGTTCATGAGTAAAAAAGTATTGTTTTGTTTCTGATGTAATCATAAAAGAGCGATCGCGAATGTATTGATAGAGTTCGTCTGTTAAACGGCAGGCTATTGATTTGTCGTGTGTAAAATTGACGGTACTAACATATGGAATATGTGACAGGATGGACTTTTCCCATGTCTGTAAATCGTTCACACCTGCCACCGGCGTAACATCCAAGACGCGTATGCGATTCGAATGTTGTCTGACGAAGGCTTCAACATTTCCCAGTGACCAACGATTTCCTATCAGCAAAATACGTGCTGAGTCATTAAACAAGTAACGTAGTTTTGGAACGTATGGAAGAATCATATTGATATCATCAAAACTGTAATTATCAATGATAATTAATCGTTCAATCGGACTTGTTGAGTTTGTTGAAACCGATAAGGAGTTCAATGGCGAATTTGTTTGAAAGTTTAGTTTGCAGTATTTCAACGCAGGAAATTGAAATATCAAGCTGTAGATCGTTGTTTGTACCCTACCATCTCCAATACACATCGATAATGACAGAACACTTGATACAGACACCAAAGTAGTGAGAAGAATTTCCAGACGCTCCCACCCAATGTTACCTAGAGCTAACGTTTCCAGTTGAGAACATTGTGACAAGGTAAAGTAATCGATGACGAACGGATTGTAGAGATAGAGCGATCGAATCTGATGTTGATGATGCACGATAATATCATCGAAATAGCGTTCGAATGTCGTTTTCGACGATGATGCCATTCCGATTCGAAGAGAAAGATTTGCATGTAGACAGAGATGTCGGAGGCGTGCATTGAGTGAAAAGAAAGATTGATGAAGGTCATGAACGTCGAGATAATCGAAGATTTCGTAGATGAGTTCATTTGCCAAATGTTCGAAACGAGTGACGGGATAGTTTTGTTTGGATTTCTTTTTCTTTTTATCGTCGACAGTCGATGCACGAGGTCGTTTGTTCTTACTCATCTCTATAGTATAATGCTGACACCTGTTGACTATCGAACAATATAGAATAAACTCTAAAAGGTCGAACAGAATAATAAAAATCGTTTTTCAATAACAGCTATCACTGAGATATCGATTGTAGATAACTACGTGTAACTTTGACAAAGAATTTTAACTATTGGTCAAACACCGATTGACAAACAATCAATACACTTTATTTCTTCGTAAGATGAGTCTGTATTTAAACATGTTTTCAATATAATTTAGGAAACTTACTTCGCTCAAACTGAGTAGAGAAAAAGGATCAACGCAACACTGAAAGAATATGTTTTATTAAATTTCAGTCGTTAGTTTTATACGCAAATATAAAAATGAATTGCTCAATCTCATGCAATTACATTCTATAAAAGGAAAACTATTAGCAAATAGAAGAGCTTTATGTACAAATACGACGACGGATATTTCTAATCATTGAAACAAAATATGGTACGATGAATCGAATAACAGTAGATAAGCCAGCATATACACTTAAGAATACTGTCAACAATTCGAACACATCGAATCGGTAGTAGTATTTATAAGTGCAAGAACTGGGAGCACAGCTGTTGAAAAATCTTTCATAAGAAACATTACTCATCCATGATTCAATAAACAATTCGTAGGCGATTGTTTCGATTGTATCATCGATATTGAATCGTGTCAATGAGGAGTTCAGTTGAATAACTTCATCTGTACCATTGAAAACGAGGTTCAGATCAGCAAGATACATGAATGTATAATATCGGTAGTCATCAATACATGTTCTGAAATAAAAACACGATAATGATGATAGAAGTACTGTTTCAAGTGAATAACAGCCTAGTTTGAAACCTCTCAACGGCTTAGATGACGAGCCGTTATACATGATTGCTGGCATAGTACAAGTATGCTGAGCAGCACATGTGCAATTGGTATTTTGTTCGTCATTGAAATAGTAAACAGGTTCAGTACGAAATGTTGCATTTTTCCCTTGACTTGCTTCGTTTATTATAATTTGCCAATTGAATGGTATTTGACTAAACAAAGCATTTCCTTGTAATATTGTACGAATCAAATTTAATGTACGAGCAAATTCAATCGGTAATTTCTCTTGAAACTGATGGATTATTTTATTAGATTCATTAGCAAACTGCTGGCGAGAGATCATTTGCTTGACGAACATGTTCGAATTACGAAATGTGAGAAGACTTTTTTCAATAGTCCTTTCTGCTAATGTGCACAGCTGTTTCATAACTCGAATGAAAACAGAATTTACATTGCGAAAATCATTTTTATTCGAAAAGCCGGACAAAGGAAGCGGCATAGCTAAATCATAATATATGGATTTGTATTCTCGAATAAAATTACACTTGCCTGCTAGGAAAATGTTAACTATTACGTTAGTGGAACACACTTGATGGAACGCACCTACGCGTAATTCTTTTATGAAATTATCATAAGGAATTGCGAGATATGCACACGGACAATTGACATTATCGGGATACAAATTTAATAAACGTTCATAATCAGCAATCGATGGCGATGGATATGTTTTTGTAACACTTCGTTCGACGACTGCATTGTAAAAGAGTAAAACACCGAGTGAACTCGTAAACAGTAGAATATAAATTCTTGTGTATATTTTTTCAAGTTGTACTCCATTGGTTAATTCTGTTTTGTATAAGTTTAGGTTTGTAATTGAATTGTAAATAACACTGGTGAGGTGTTTAAAACGAGCGACGAGAGGATCTAATGCTAAAAATGAGATATGCGTCTTAATTCATCGCATACGGTCACTTAACATACTGATTACCTCGATTTTTACGATAATCGATAAAGAAGAGAATGACTTTACCGATGCTTGGCACAAATATTCGAAGGATTCTGTTCAGTCCACCGCAAATTGATATGAAAAGAAGCAGAAGAACAAATGCATCGCGACGCTGCTTAATTGTATATGAACAAGAACTTGGCGCACATGCCTCATAAAACTGTTTAAAATCTGTGTTATTCGTCGTCGATGTTTCTAGAAACATCTGACGAAGTAAATCTTCCATTGTCTCATTGCGAAATCGAGTTGTCACTGATATATCGAGCTGGTCAAGCTTTGCCAACGATTGCGAGACAAGTATTGAAGCATATGTTTCTTGAATTCTATTCAAATACGTTTTGTTATACCACCAAGCGAATGTCGATGCGAAAAATCCATTTAAAGGCATACAACCAACTCGCACTTCAGGAAACATGTAGTCGTATCGAACTTGATGAGTACCGTTTGGAAATATAAAATTCCATCCGTAGCAATTGTAATCATCAATTTCAAACCCACACCCGCAAAAACCAATCGCATAAACCCTATCCTCATCGATGGTAAACGCTGCCACAAAATAGCCATTTCTGAGATCTAATACACCGTTAACATCGATAAAAATATAAAAATTTGTGTTTGTCCCAACCAAAACCTGATTGGTACTTAAACCAACTTGAACCCAGTCGATAGAACGTTGAAAATCATTGAGGATACCAGCAATGTATGACTGAATTATAGTTGCTGTTTGTTGTATGAAGAGTGGCGCGGCAAGAGCATGATCATTGATAAATTGCGTATCAGTAAAAATACCTTGTGCATCTCTTATATGATTATTAGTGAGGGTGCAGAAAATAGCCAAAAGTTCGAAGTAAGAAGTGCCACTAGCGCGAAAATCAGTGAAATATGTCGGAGGTAATTGAATAGGATCAATAGATGCGATATAATCTAACCAATTTGATGAGATCAAATCACTCGAACATACCTGATGCAATTCAAATGTAACATTCATAAAAGTTTTGTATGGAATAGACACTTGTTGACAAGGACATTTTAATGCATCGGAGTACGTATCATACAATTGTTGATAAACGTCATAAGTAGGTCGTGGAACGGTGATAACTTGACTTTGACCAACGAAGAATATGTAAATTCCAACTCCAACAGAGCAAACAATAATCAGCAGAAGAAAGACTCTTGTTAAAAGTTTTTCTCGAAAAATATTACTAGTTGAACGTAGCGTTTGCGTTTCAAACAGATTTAAATTAATGATATTCTGTGTAATGTAGTTGAATAGTATTCGAACTTGACACAACCATGCTATCACTAAAAATAGACTCAAGATGTAATGAAAAGTTAAGTTTTAACTTACATTTATTTTGCCGAATGACCGGTGCATTGCTGCCTGGCGCAACTCTATTTTTCCGACGTAATATTATCAAGGCAAGCAATGGTGCACTCTGTTTTAATATAAATGATAACCCGCCGAAAATACCAAAGAATGTTGTGAACACGAAAAGAACATCAAAACGATGTGCATACGAATACGCACAGTACATCGGTTGACACTGATCATAAAATAGATCAAATCGAATTGTACTGCTCATTTCATCAATCATCATTTCATTCAATAGCGTTTCTATAGTTGATTTCATCACAAAATGTTTGTCTGAATCATTCGATAATGGTTTTAGCGTTATCGGTACTGTCTCATGTAAGAGAGAAATACATGTCTCATTATAATAGCATTCAAATGTAGAAGCAAGTGCACCATCGAGCACTAAACAATCTGAGATCATTCCTGGTACCATAATTAAATGATCGTGGCTATCATTAAAAGTAGCAAGATGCGGACACCCTGCAATATTCAAACATGTGCAATTATTATACATTTGTGGCGCCATTTGTGGAACTGGTTGAAACTGTGTGCCGTCGCCAGCTGAATATTTCATATAGAAATTTGATCCTAAGCCAGATACCATTTGATTTCCACGAAATGTTTGTCGAATAGAACGTAAATCACGAATGAACGCTGACTGTACCATAGCTATTTGTTTCTTTAAATCTGCATAGACCTGAGCCCGCATAAGATCTTCCGAGATTGCTAATTGACTAAGAATTTGAGTTGCATCAAAGCCGACGACAACTTCGCTCCATGTTCTATTGCTAATCGTACAAAATCCTGCGATCAACTGCCAGAAAAAGATCAATCTCGTTCGAAAATCACCTGCCGATATAAACGTTCTATTTTGTGCAGCAAACATCATATCAATCCACGTTTGTTCAACAAACTGACTCGAACATACTTGATGAAATCGAACTTGAGTGACAACAAACGCATCGTAACCAATTCCGACTTTTGTACACGGGCAATGAATACTGTTCGGATACTTTGATGTTAGTACTAGAAATCGTTCGAATGACGGTGAGTATTCAATTTTATTCACCAGACGAGTGATCAAAGACGTCGTAATGGTAACTATGATGATAGCTATCGCCAGACAACAAACATAAATACGAGTAGCGAGATATTCTTTGCAAGCAGTTTGATCATTGCTCGACGAGTTTTTGTAGAGATTCAACTGTAAAAAAGCTTGCCAGACGCGTCTTANGAAATATGATCTGACAGAAGAGCATGTATCGTACGGGATATTCGTGTTTACGAGTAATAGATAAAAAACGTAGTTTTGGGACGTATGATCGAATTACATTAATTTCATCGAAACTATAATTATCCATGATGATGAGACGCTCAATAGGACTCACTGAATTTATTGAAATTGCAGATAGTTTCAATGGAACATTCGTTTGAAAGTTTAGTTTGCAAGATTTTAATGCAGGTAATTGAAATACTAAACTGTAAACTGTCGCTTGTTTTCCAACGCCCCCAATATAAATCGATAGTGACACAAGATTTGGTGCAGATGCTAAGGTAATGAGAACATTTTCCAAACGCTCCCATTCAATGTTACCTAAAGTCAAGGTTTGCAGTTGCGAACATTGTGAAATAGTAAAATAATCAATGATGAATGGATTGAATAGATAGAGAGATCGAATTCGATGTTGATGATGCGAGATAATATCGTTGAAAGAGCGTTCAAATATTGTTTTTGATGCTGATGACATTCCGATTCGAAGTGAGAGATTGGCATTTAAACAGAGATATTGGAAGCGTTGATTGAGTGAAAAGAAGCTTTGATGGAGTTGCTGAGCATCAAGATGATCAAAGATTGCGTAGATGAGTTCATTGGCTAAGTGTTCGAATTGAGCGATGGGAAAATCTTGTTTGAATTTCTTTTTTTCGGCATCATCGACTGTCGACGTAGAATGTCGTTTGTTTACATTCATTCTTGGACGAAATTTATTTCATTTTGTACGCTGACTTTTATACTCACAAATAAAATTGAATTGCACAACGTGGTGTAATTACAAATACTAAAAGCAGAACAGAAAACTTTTCCATATAATCATGTGCTCATACCAAAACAGACGATGTATCTTTCTAAATATTGTAACAAAATATGCTACTATGAGCCGAATGACAGCTGACAAACACCGACTGAAAAATGTACTTGACTTAGATTGGTAGAAACTTGAAAGTTGTTTTATATATATATTGTTCGAAATCTACGTGGAAATTATATTGATGCCCCGGTTGGTACCTGTTAATGAAGGAAAGTGATGTTGAAATGACATCATGGCGAGTCCTACTTGTGAATTATCTTGATGAATGTTATATCTATGAATTTCCTCTAATACCCTAAGAGAAATCTGTGAGGAGTTAGAGAACATTTTGACTTCATCAAACGCCTTTTTCACTAGATTTAACTTTCACTTCATTATAAACTATTAACTCTATCTATAGGTGTAGGTTACAAAGGGAAACTACATTTATTCATTACTCTCAAACACAGGAATGGTCCTTGTGTTCGAGCATCGTCTGCTACATGAAGACTAAAAACTGTTCGTACTGATGTCATGCATCGACTCCAAAACAAGTGACACTTGTTTAATCATTCCACCATAAATAAAAGTTCTTATCAATGATTTTGATCGAATAGTCATTGAAAACACCCTCTGATTCGATTTGATTTTTCCAGTATGTCATCCAACTTGAACATGCTCGTCGAACGCACAGAGAAAACAGACGAAGAGTAGCACCATTGATTTCTGACAGGAGATAATGCACAGTAGCATCGAGTGATCGCTCAGATCGACCAATAGAAATGTATTGAACTCGAGGACAGAGATGAACTAACACTTCCATCATTTTCTTTGTATAATCACGCGTAATTATAATGGTTTTAACTTGATTTTGCTTCGATAACCGTTGAAAATTTTGTCTCTTTTCTAACGAAGTAATATTGTTTGGTGCTTTTTCGATGGATACCCATTTGATTGTATTAACATTTGGTGATAACCATAATAGTTTGATAAATATCTCAAATTCTTGGTCAATCTGTCTCATAGATAAGTTCGTTAGTTGACTGAGGGAAAGAATACGGGGCAGATCTTTGATTATGTGTGATTTGTCTGTAGTACTTTTATCGTCAATTGTTAATTCAGTTGTCTTTGAGAAGTATTGCGTACATTGACGAACTTTTGTCAGATCACTTATCAATATATGACGAATAGAATCAGTATCTACTTTGTCATGACATTCGAACGTAGTTGTAGCGAATTTAGCATCTATTCGGAAATCTCTATGTCTAAAAATACACAAAATATTATCGATTTTATATACATATATATTTAAATAGCATACTTGTTTAATGGGCAAGAAGAAACTATTTCGTGTAGAGACACTTCAGACATTGGTTCATGAGTAAAAAAGTATTGTTTTGTTTCTGATGTAATCATAAAAGAGCGATCGCGAATGTATTGATAGAGTTCGTCTGTTAAACGACAGGCTATTGATTTACCATGTTTAAAATTGACGGTACTAACATATGGAATATGTGACAGCATGGACTTTTCCCATGTCTGTAAATCGTTCACACTTGCCACTGGCGTAACATCCAAGACGCGTATGCGATTCGAATGTTGTCTGACGAAGGCTTCAACATTTCCCAGTGACCAACGATTTCCTATCAGCAAAAGACGTGCTGAGTCATTAAACAAAATTTGGCATACGGATATATTTGTGAGGTGAGATTGATTTTCATATCGAACAGATAAGTAACGTAGTTTTGGAACGTATGGAAGAATCATATTGATATCATCAAAGCTGTAATTATCAATGATAATTAATCGCTCTATAGGACTTGTTGAGTTTGTTGAAACCGATAAGGAGTTCAGTGGCACATTTGTTTGAAAGTTTAGTTTGCAGTATTTCAACGCAGGAAATTGAAATATCAAGCTGTAGATCGTTGCTTGTATCCCACCATCTCCAATACACATCGATAATGACAGAACACTTGGTACAGACACCAAAGTAGTGAGAAGAATTTCCAGACGCTCCCACCCAATGTTACCTAGAGTTAACGTTTCCAGTTGAGAACATTGTGACAAGGTAAAGTAATCGATGACGAACGGATTGTAGAGATAGAGCGATCGAATCTGATGTTGATGATGCAAGATAATATCATCGAAATAGCGTTTGAATGTCGTTTTCGACGATGATGTCATTCCGATTCGAAGAGAAAGATTTGCATGTAGACAGAGATGTCGGAGGCGTGCATTGAGTGAAAAGAAAGATTGATGAAGGTCATGAACGTCGAGATAATCGAAGATTTCGTAGATGAGTTCATTTGCCAAATGTTCGAAACGAGTGACGGAATAGTTTTGTTTGGATTTCTTTTTCTTTTTATCGTCGACAGTCGATGCACGAGGTCGTTTGTTCTTACNCAATTACATTCTATAAAAGGAAACCCAGCAGCAAATAGAAGAGCTTTATGTACAAATACGACGACGGATATTTCTAATCATTGAAACAAAATATGGTACGATGAATCGAATAACAGTAGATAAGCCAGTGTACACACTTAGGAACACTGCTAACAATTCGAGTATATCAAATCGATAATAGTTTTTATAAGTGCAAGAACTGGGAGCACAGCTGTTGAAAAATGCTTCATACGAAACATTACTTATCCATGATTCAATAAACAGTTCATGGGCCATCGTTTCGACTGTGTCATTGATGTTGAATCGTGTCAATGAAGAGTTCAATTGAATAACTTCATTTGTACCATTAAAAATCAGGTCCAGATCAGCAAGATACATGAATGTATAATATCGGTAATCATCAATACATGTTCTCGAATAAAAACATGATAATGATGATAGGAGTACTGTTTCAAGTGAATAACAGCCTAGTTTAAAACCTCTCAATGGCAACGACGAAGAACCATTGTACATGATTCCTGGTATAGTGCAAGTTCGTTGAGTGGCACATGTACAATTCGTGTTTTGTTCACTATTGAGATAGAAAACAGGTTCAGTACGAAATGTTGTATTTACTCCTTGATTTTCTTCATTGATTATAATTCGCCAATTGAATGGTATTCGGCTAAACAAAGCATTTCCTTGTAGTATTGTACGAATCAAGTTTAATGTACGAGCAAATTCCATCGGTAATTTCTCTTGAAACCGATGAATGATTTTATTAGTTTCATTAGCAAATTGCTGGCGAGAGATGATTTGCTTGACGAACATGTTAGAATTGTGAAAGGTGAGAAGACCTTTCTTAATGGTCCTTTCTGCTAATGTACAGAGCTGTGTCATAACTCGAGTGAAAACAGTGATGACATTTCGAAAATCGTTTTTGTTCGAAAAACTAGAGAAAGGAAGCGGCATACCTAAACCATAATATACTGGTGCGTATTCTTGAATAAAATTGCTCTTACCTGCTAGAAGAATGTTAGATATTACGTTAGTGGAGCACGCTTGATGAAACACACCTACACGCAATTCTGTAACGAAATTATCATAAGGAATTGCGAGGTATGCACACGGACAATTGACATTATCGGGATACAAATTTAGTAAACGTTCATAATCAGCAATCGATGGCGATGGATATGTTTTTGTAACACTTCGTTCGACGACTGCATTGTAAAAGATTAAAACACCGAGTGAACTCGTAAACAATAGAATATAAATTCTTGTGTATAGTTTTTGAAGTCGTACTTCAGTGTTTAGTTTTGTGTTGTATAAGTTTAGGTTCTTAAATGAATTATAAATAACATTGAGGAGATGTTTGAAACGAGTAACAAACGGACTTAATGCTAAAAATGAGGTATACATCTTAGTCAATGCCATACAGTTACTTACCATCCTGGTGATCTCGATTGTTTCGATAATCAATAATGAAGAAGATCATGTGGGCGATACTTGGTACGCATATGCGGAGGATTTTGTTCAATCCACCGCAAATTGATATGAAAAGAAGAAGTAGAACGATGATATCACGACGTTGTTCAATTGTATATGAACAAGAACTTGGCGCACATGCGTCAAAGAACTGTTGGAAATCTGTGTTATTCGTCAACGATGTTTCCAGAAACATCTGATGAAGTAAATATTCCATCGTCTCATTGTGAAATCGAGTTTGAACAGATGTGTTGAGCTGTTCAAGTTTTGGCAACGATTGTGAGCCAAGTATTGAGGCATATGATTCTTGAATTCTATCCAAATATGTTTGATTATACCACCAGGAGAACGTCGAGGCAAAGAATCCATTTAAAGGCACACAACCAACGCGTACCTCAGAAAACAGGTAGTCATAGCGAACTTGACGAGTACCATTTGGAAATATAAAATTCCATCCGTAACAGTTATCGTCATTGACTTCAAACCCACATACACAAAAACCAACCACACCGACCCCATAATCAGCAATGGTAAATGCCACCACAAAGTAGCCATCTCTGAGGTCTAACAAACCGTTGACATCAATATCAACATAAAAATTCGTGTTCGTCCCAGTCATAACCTGATTGGTACTTAAACCAACTTCAATCAAGTCGATAGAACGTTGAAAATCATTGCGGATACTAGCAGTGTATGATTGAATTATAGCTGTAGTTTGTTGCACAAAGAGCTGTTCAGTAAGAGCATGATCATTGATAAAAAGCGTAGCAGTAAAAATGTCTTGTGCATCGCTGATATGATAATTAGTGAGAGTGCAGAAAATAGCCAACAGTTCAAAGTAAGAGGTACCACTAGCACGAAAATCAGTGAAATATGTCGGAAGTAATTGAATAGGATCAAGAGATGCGATATAATCTAACCAATTTGATGAAATCAAATCACTCGAACATACTTGATGCAATTCGAATGTAACATTCATAAAGTTTTCGTATGGAATCAACACTTGTTGACAAGGACATTTTAATGTGTCGGAATAAATATCACTCAATTGTTGATATATTTCATAAGTAGGTCGTAGGACAGTGATAACTTGACTTTGGACAACAAAGAATATGTAAAATCCAACTCCAATAGAACAAATACTAATAAGTAGAAGAAAGACTCTTGTGAAAAGTTTTTCTCGAAAAATATTACTAGTTGAACGTAGAGTTTGCGTTTCAAACAGATTTAAATTAACGATATTCTGTGTAATGTAGTTGAATAGTATTCGAACTCGACACAACCATACCAGCACTAAAAATACTTCAAATATGTAACGGAAAGTTAAGTTTTAACTTACATTTATTTTGTTGAATGACCAGTGCATTGCTGCCTGGCGCAACTCTATTTTTCCGACGTAATATTATCAAGGCAAGAAATGGTGCATTCTGTTTTAATATAAATGATAACCCGCCGAAAATACCAAAGAATGTTGTGAACACGAAAAGAACATCAAAACGATGTGCATACGAATACGCACAGTACATCGGTTGACACTGATCATAAAA
>CAJNOJ010000455.1:0-68011 GCA_905250025.1 Adineta ricciae
TATCTTCTTTTGCAGCAAGAGCACTTTTTCTCAACAATACCAAGGATGGATTTCGTAATAAAAGAACTGCTAAATGCCATCGACGAACTGCGTTTGATGAATTCTTTTCACGTTTTCTTTCAATCGAAGTCACCATCATTGAATTATCTGTTAAGTGTTGTTTTCTTTTCATTTCTCCATACAAATAACTGGCCATTGTCAACATGATCGGATTTCGATGTGTTGCTTCGATATGAATAAAACCACAATAAGCAGCAAATCCTGAATCTAATATTTCAAGTTTTCTTCCCAATGGTGAATAATCCAAACGACACATGTAAAAGAAACCTGCAATTACACTTAAGATGATTCGCATGATCGAAGATATCAAACCAAGAAATGAATCGAGAAAGAAGTTAAAATATAAGAAGATCATCAATACTCGTCGATTGTTAATCGCTAAAACGTCACCGTGATCTTGTAAAAGGGTGGGTATGGATGTGGATTGAGGAACTTATCACTCACCCACACCCTCAAGATGAGCAAGAGAATATAAACTCGAGTTAGAATGACATTTCACCGTCGTTGCTGACCAATTTCTTGTTCGTCACTATTGGGTGGCGATGCAAAGAGATTCAAGATCAAAAGATACTTTTCCAAAGGAGACATCGTAGCAATGGTAAACTGAGTTTAATATCAGTGTAGAGTAAAACAAATTGCATATACGGTGTTCATATCTCTCATCAGAAATCATGTATTATGTTATGGCTTATTCAACCGTGTGTGATATGGAATTTTCCAACATGTTTTCTTTCGTTCTGCTTGCATATATATATATGCTTTGTTTGTTCTGTTGACCTCGATTTGCATTCCGTTGGTCTTTTCCTATGAGTCACGTATATACAGACCACATTTCCTAGTTGGTGTGTGTGTCTTAGTTATTAACAATAAACTATGCTTATACTCTAAAATCGGATTTGACAATTGGTACACTAGCCGAAAAATGTGGTCTATATATACATGACTCATAGGAAAAGACCAACGGAATGCAAATCGAGGTCAACACAACAAACAAAGCATGTGTATATATGCAAGCAGAACGAAAGAAAACATGTTGGAAAATTCCATATCACACACCGTGAAATATGCCGTAACAGTATACTAGCGATAAAAGTAAAAGGCGTGACTTCTAGTTGGAGATATAATTAATAAAATCCAATTCAATTTATATTTCGACAGGAAAAGCTCTTTCGTAAGCGGTTTCAGCAATATGAGTGACTTAGAAATAACAACATTCATTCTCATATAGGCAAAATGATGTGTAATATACTCGCTTCTTTAGCGTCACTCTCACTCGCAAACATAGCGCCCTCTGTTCCACTGTTTTTTTTTCGGGAAAACCGAAACGACTGATTTTCCGACACGTTTTTTCATATCTGTTGGTATTAATACTAAATATAATCGGAATGGATAATCGACTGCACAGACAATGAACTATTGTTACCATTTCTTTGTGCATTGTTGCTCCATGTCAGATATATAAGGAATAGAAAAATAACGTTTATTTGTACAATGTATTTGCGCACAGTTAGTCTTATCTTTCTGGTGATCGTCGTCAATGTTGACGCAGGGAAAAGTAAGAAAGTGATTCTTATTCCAAAACAAGCGCGAAATGTAGCAATAGAAGCTTATATCTACGGTTATTCAATAATAACTAGTGAAATAACTCGCGTACAGATGACTAATGTAAACGAACGGCAAACTTACAAAGCACCTATGGGCCAGTTTATTAATATGCGTCATTATCCATCCGCAAGTTTTCGTGGTATTACCACACCAAATGCAGATACTCTCTACTCAACAGCGTGGCTTGACCTTGACGATGAACCTTGGGTTTTCTCGCATCCGGATATGGGAAAGCGATACTATCTTTTTCCTATGTACGAACATTGGATGTCCGTAATCGAATCGCCAGGAACACGCACTACTGGTACAGGTGCTGCTACATACTTGTTGACTGGTCCGAAATGGAACGGAACATTATCATCACAACTTAAGCAACGAATTACTAAGCATATACGTTCTCCGAGTCGGTATCTGTTTATTCTTGGACGCACATATTGTCTGGGCAAGCCGGAAGATTATGTTACTGTACATCGACTTCAAGATCAATACTTCTTGCGCCCACTTAGTGTCTTCAGCAGCAATAAATATCAAACTCCACAAGAGTATAATCCACCAGTACCAAAGGTTAATCCTAATTATGGTTTTAGCATGACAGATAAAGTGCGTGATGTCATTAATAATATGAATATTACTACGTACTTTAACATGTTGGCTATGTTGATGAAGGTGAGTGATGCAACTGGACTAATATACCATTGTCAGCTGCGAGTATCATCAAGATGGAGCTATTAGAACTGGAATGTAGATAACTACTGCTACTACGAGAAATTTCACACCAAGATTTCATAGTTCCTTCAGCATTATTCTATGCAATTTTTATCGTCTTTGTAGGATAATCCACCTGCAAAAGAAGATGCAGGTATCGTGAAAAAAATGGCTCAGCTCGGCATTGTTCCTGGTAAAACATTCAATTGGAACAATCTCAGTCGTAAACTTCAAAATGCCATCAAGCCAGTTCCTAAACTTGCTTTTCACAAAATCATATCTTTGGAAAGTAAATCTGGCAAAAATCGAAACGGTTGGATATTTCCAAAAATTCCTAACCACTATGGTACTAATTATCTTCTCCGCGCATTCATTGCTGCTTATGGATGGCCAGGTAATCTGCCCGACGATGCTATCTATCTATATACTAATGTCGATTCAAATGGAAAGAAGTTGTCAGGAAGATACAACTATACGCTTCGTTTTCCAAAAGATCAAACACCGCCTATCAAAGCATTTTGGTCCATTACTATGTACGACCCTGAATATTTCTTTACACCCAATGCATTAAACAAATTCACATTGAGTCCTCGAGATCCATTGATTTACAATACCAAAGATGGATCACTTGATCTTTATTTTCAGCATGTGGCTCCTGAAGAAAGCAAACAAGCTAATTGGTTGCCAAGTCCTCAAGGCAATTTTGTTCTGATGCTCCGAATGTATTGGCCGCAGATACAAAATTCAACGTGGACAGTCCCACCTGTGAAGAAGATATAAAATAGAAGATATACGAGAGGAATACTTCGAATGCGCATTTATTTGATTGCTGTGTTGATAATATCATATTAAAACTTAGATGAAATATTCTGATGTAGTTACTATTGATAGATTTTCCTGTGTTTTCTATTCTAATAAAGACTAGGTTCAAATTACGAAAATAAATAATAGAATAACATTTCCAATAGATTTTGTACATAAAACTGCTACAATGAATTAGAGTTTATTTGAATAAAGCTTTTGATTAACAAGAGAACTTTACGTTAATGTGTTTTCTGTGGTGTATACACTTCCGCACTACTGTAGAAGTCATAACCATTACCATATCCGCCGGTAACTAGTACTTTGCCGTTCTTAAGCGTATTTTGCGTATGGCCTGCTCGGGAATAATTCATGTCGTCAACAGCTGTCCAATTACCTGTCAATGGATCGTACACTTCAGCACTACTTGAACTATGAATCGAGCCCTTGTCTGCGCCCGCAACAAGTACTTTGCCATCTTCTAGCAGGGATATAGTAGATTCGTCTCGTTCCTGTGTCATGTTTCCAGTCAGTGTCCAAATTTTGGTTGATGGATCATACAATTCAGTAGTTTTATGGTCACTATAGCCAGGATGCCATCCACCGGCAACCAAAACCTTTCCATTTTTCAATACAACTGAAGCCTGATATATGCGAGGATAATTCATGCTAGCACTCAATGTCCATTTTTCTGTCAGGGGGTCATACAACTCACAATTATTGAAATTATCAGTAACAGGAGATCCACCAATAACTAATACTTTCCCGTTGTTTAATAATACTGCAGTATGCTGGCTGCGTGTATGATTCATGCTGCCAGTCACTGACCAACTATTTTTCACCGGATCGTATATTTCGCAGCCATTAGTAGTACTAGTAGAATCATTATCACCGCCAACAATTAATACTTTACCATTTTTTAGAAGAGTTGCTGTATGCCAGATGCGTTTATACCGCATGTTGGGAATTCTCTTCCATTTTCTTTCTGATGGATCAAACAATTCAGCAGTATTTAAATAGTTTACGGTCTCATCCTGTCCACCAGTAATCAGCACTTTTCCATTCTCCAAAACAGTCTCTGTGTGCCAACATCGTGAGGCACTCATACTCTCGGTCAGTGTCCAATTTCCGGTCACTGGATCATACACTTCCGCACTGTTTAAAATGCAAATATAGAACACATCAATGTCCGATTTTTCCTTCAATCATTCAAGCTCTCAGTAAAATAATACGTACTCTGCATAGTAGTCAGATCCACCAGCAACCAACAGCTTTCCATCTTTCAATAAAGATGCAGTGTGGTATATACGTACTCGATTCATGCTCTTTATGTTAGACCATTCTGAAAAATACTAGTTAAAATACTTTTCTACTTTCGCGCGCGCGAACACAACTCACTGGAAGGCACAGCATCTATGTTATCCAAGTTTACTGGAACACAATTAGCTAAATCGATCATTAGCATCAACGTCAATGCAAACGCAAAAGCTGTTCAGACAAAAATACGATAGATATGTAATTGTTGCTTTTGTTGTCGCGACTTACTGTATATTTGACAGTTGCGCATCTTGCTCTTTCTTCTAACTGTTGTTAGTAAATCAACTGTGTAGCACAAGAAACGTTCTCTTTTTATAATGTCGGAGTCGATGAAATATTGTTATCTTTTTTTAAACAAATTTTACCTATTCGTGCAAAAAGGTAGACGCATCTTTCCAATCGACTTAATCAATTCATCGTATACGAAAATAATATCGATATCACATTAATTCACCAAGATGGTTCTTTAGTTTAATGATTTCGTATTTAAAACAAAAAGAACATTCCTGAATGTATGAAATATCAAAGTATCGCAAAGGAATTGAAATTATTGTTTTAAGGATCAAATTAAGCTTTGTAAATAATTCTCAGGTATGGCAATGCTTGACCGAAACGATAAACGATATATTCCGTATATTTAAATTCGGTTCCTCGTACCGAATGACAACCTTTTGGTGCTGCAGCCAAGTCATTTTTCGTTTTTGCCTCTATTGATTCTTTGCCTAATGCAACTTTGTTATAAAACATCACACGAGTCTGATCGCTGCCTTCGGGCTTAGTATAATTATGCGATTTCCGAGGATCATCTGCAAAATAAGCCCCAGCACCTAAACAAAACAAACGCATTACCTTCGTTGCTGTATTTTATACACTTACCCCACGCTCCTGCCGAACTAAAAAATCGATCATCAAAACCGTTCTCTAAAATACCTCTCATTCCATTGACTTTCGTTCCATGAAACAGTTTCTGTTCGTTCGGGTTTGCTCCTTGGCATTCCTTCGCAATCATTTTTTTAATCGCTTCGTATGTATCTTCAAGAAGTGGATTTTTAACTTCTTCAATCGATATAATTCGAACAAGTAGACTGATCTTCTTCATTTCATTTTCTAATGATTGATACAATGGTGATGTGCCTGGAAGTGGTATGAGAACTGAATAGCAATGCGGTGGTGGCGATGGATTCACATTAATCGGGTCACCGTACTGTTTCCAACCGCGTTGAACCATTTTCTCGATGCGATCTTTAACAATTCGATCGATTGGGCGAAGAACTCGAAAGCGCCTTTCCATAACATTTTCGACGATTGACTCTAAATCAATTGAATACGGTGATTGAGTGACATTAATACGCATTCCGAGTTCGCGTGGATAATTTCTCTCTACTGAAAGATTGCTAACGTCAAGATCAATACGATCTTGAGTTAATGCTACATGAGGCTCAATAAGATCCATTGTAAATGGTCCAGTTGGAACGTCTTCGTCGATTAATACAATATACCTCCACTTCTGCCGAAATACTTTGCAAATAATATCAAACTTGTGTAGACGATCTTGAAATTTCTCCATATCAAAGTATTTGTTTAAAGGTAAGTGACAATCTAAATCAGATGGGACAATCTCTTTTCTAATACCAGGAATATCTTGTCCTTCTTCACCAGGTCGGTATTCAATCCATGCCTTTGGATCATTCTGTAAATTTATTGGTACAAATGCTTCATTTCCAACGATCCAATCGCGAACAAAACCACCTTCTAACTTACAATGAAATTGACAGACGGCGATCCATGCTACAACTTCCATACGTGATTCACGTGTAGCCTTTTTCCCTTTGACTGCTTTATAAAGCTCAACAAGTGTTCGATTCGGATCCGCAATGCAGGCGATATTTTTCTCAATGTGAGGATATTTACTGCGTACTTTTGGTTGAAGTAGACGTGGAAGAACACCTAAGATAAACAATGTTCGAATAAAGAAGAATTGAGAAGTTTAGGATCTTACCGGAATTCGGATGTCGAATAACTACACATCGTTTCAACCAATCTCCGAACCGATCGAATTCTTTTTTCACATTCTCCTGTTCAGAAAGTCGTCCTTCCACTGTGATGTCGCACGTTTTTGCCGCGGGATTATTATCGACGGTGATTTTCATTTGTTTCTCAGCTTCCCATCTCCATTGTATCGGTTGAAAAATGTAAATTATTTTCGTCACACTTTGAAGGTTTCGTGCCAAATTCTCATATTCAGTAGTTCCTTGTCTACAGCGATTTTCTAATTGAAAGGTTCTAGTAGTGATTAACTCTGAACGTAATTGAACTTCGTCGTTAAAAACAATTCCAGCTCGGTTTTTTAAAACATACGCAGATTTGTTTTGTATCCAATTAACAAGCGTTGCAACAACCGACCGAATTTTTGCAAGAGCATTTCCATTTTCTAAGTGATTTTTTTCGTCCGTCGTCAAAAGAAAATGCCGTTCTAATTGATGTTCAATCCACGATGGTTTAAGTTCACCCACAAAAGAAATAATCGACGTTGAACGAGCCGCTGAAGTATATAGCACATCTCGTGATAAAACTAAACGTACAGGCGCGTGACTAATCGGTCGGGTCAACGTCGATTGTAAATCAAGTATAGCGATGTCATTCGTGTCTCGATATCGACCAAATTGATGCGTTCTTTCTTGAATTTCTTTCATTGAAACAAAAACATTGTCTCCATAGCCTTCTAGCAAAGCTTTAGCGATCGATCTCCAATTTTCTGATCGGATCTGTGACTGTTGACGAAATTGTTGCGACTTGTTAAAGAGTTTTTCTAAACTCTCATATCTTCTCAGAGCTTGCTTGAGAATATGTCGAATTTTGTCCAACTGCTTTTGTTGACAAATTAAATCCAAATCGATCTTTTGCCCCGTACTCGATTGCTTCACCAAGAGAATTTCATTCATAACATTTAATAGAGTCATAAAGTCACCATCGGAACTTTTCATCGCTGGCGGAATATCTTTCAATATTGATGCTGTATTCAAGCAACCTAAAATCGACGAAAGACAAATCAAATCACGACCACAATCGTATTGTGTGAGAGCTGCCAAAACCGATTTGGACATCGCTATGGAATTGAAATCAGGTAATTGAGCCAGGGCTCGACCATGCGGAGTGAATCGTTCGCCTGTCGATGTCCTTTCTAACACATCTATAATAGAGAACAGTACACTTATCGAGAAAATAATTCTTATACTAACTGAGTCGAACGAGTTCTTCTACAATGGTGCCGAGAGCGTTGGTATCTGGTTTATCAGGCAAAAACTGCTGCATGTAGTGCAAGCCGTGTCCGATTGTCGACCGTCTGAGAATAAAATCGATATTTGTTAAATCTAATTGGCAAATTTGTGGAATTGGAAAAGGTTGGTCTTCCACTTGAAAGTCATACAGAGCATAATACTCCCCATTTTGAGTTCGTCCCAGCCGTCCGAGTCGTTGTTTGATCGTTGATTCAGCAGCTTGAACCTGTTTCAAAACAGTTCGCTTCGTCTTCGGATCATAGATTGGTATGTTAATCATTCCGGTGTCAACAACATATTTTAACGATGGAAAAGTCAACGAAGTTTCAGCTACCGTTGTAGAAAAGAAGACACTACCATGCTCGATATATGCTTGCTGTTCTGCAGCCGATTGAGATTGAATTAATGGATATCCTTTGATGGTGCCTTGAGTTAATTGTTCTAATAAACGGCAACATTGATGAACTTCAGTGGTTGAATTAACAAAACATAAAATTTGATCATGTCGTCGGCGCTTTTTGAATAATTCTTGAACAATATCTAAAATATTTTCCCTCGGTCTAGAGATTCTTTTCACGTCATGTAATAGACCAATTTGTGGTAGTCGAAATTCTCGTAAACCGAACTGTTGAAATAATCTTGGTACAGATGAATTTAGTGTTGCAGAAGAAATAATCAATTTGATCGTTGTTTTTAGTTCCGGTCGAACTGTTAACAACCGAGCTAAGAGAGCTAAACATAAATCAATATTAATCGACCGTTCATGAACTTCATCAATAAAAAAGACCATCGCCTTTTTCATTTCAGTATAAAGAGGTATGAAATTTGGGTTATTCAGAAGACTTTCTCGTAGAAGGCCATCCGTAACATAAACAATCGGAGCATCAGGACGATCACCATCTCCACTAATAGCCCATCCGGCCAGTTGTTCCGATGTACCATCTATATCAGTTCGGATCGTTTCATTGACTCGATTTGAAACAGCTGTGCACGGATATCGACGAGGTTGAGTTACCAGTATCCTATCGTAGCCTTCGGCAACGAGTAAAGCTGGTAACAATGTCGATTTGCCAGATCCTGTTGGGGTCGCAATCGCTGTCACTGTATGCGTCTCGATCATGTTTAAAAGTTTTATTGATTCATCAAACAATGGTAATTGTAACAGAAAACATGAGTGATAAATTAAAATTTGCTTTAATAGATCAGGAATTAGTTTCCAATGCTTAACTTCATAACCAATAAAATTGGGTTTGGTTTTTAATTGGTTTTTTATGCGATCAAGAAATATGTTCAACGTCTGAATCGATGATGGTCGAGGTCGTTTGTTAAGATGAGTAAATTGCAAAGTAACATTTTGTTGAATGAATTCTTCCATTGCTTCGTATTTAAACTCTTGAATTTCATTCAGAAATGAATGTTCATCAATGAAACCATTTGTAAATTGTCGAAGTTCAACAGATGGTGACAAGAACTGATTACTAATCGCCCGTTCGGTTAACGACGTCGCTTTTGCTCGAATGTAATGATTAAACTTTGCTCTGTAATCCATCATCTTCGTATTCATTAAACGTTTGAGGATTGCAGTATACTGTCTCCAGCTTTTCGTTTGAACATTGACGTCTCGTAAAGTTTGACTAATCGATCGTAATATGCGATTGGAATGTCGCTCGTAATATTCGATACTCGATGTTTGACAGTTGAACAAAGTTAACACACGTTTAAGCATTCCTTGAAATGCAACATGGTGTTCTGGTAAACCTTGGATAGTCAATTGATAACCATTGTCCGTTTCTCGAAATTTTACAGTGACAATGCCATGGTGATCGTCTTCTTTTATACCCGGAGTCGCAGCTCTCAATTGACCAAGGAAATACTCGAACGTCGGTAAAAGAAAGTCATGCATAGCTTCTCGAGGAATTTGATTATATTCGATGCTTTTGATTTGTTGTTTCATTTTTTGTAGACAGTCGTGTTGTTCTTTTAATGGTTCTAATTCCTTTGTTAAACTATCAATCTTTGCTAATGCAGCTCTCACGACTTCTTCTTTTTCCTCTAGTTTCAATGCATGTTCCTGTTCTAGAGCATGGCATCGCGTTTGCAAATTTAATGATTCGACTGTACGAAGAGTTTCGAACTCACTGATTTTCGCATGTAATTTTTCGATCTCTTCTTCTGACGTGGATGTTTTTGCACCAGCCAATTGCATCGAAGCTTTTTCATTAGCTTGATTATCATCAATATATTGATCGACGTTCATTTCAACTTCTCCATCGCAAGAATTCGGCTCTTCTAAGGCGTCATCTCCTCCATCTTCAACTAAAGACGTTGGCTTTTCAGGTTGCTGATCATCTTGAACGATATCATGTTCGATTGGAGTTTCATCGTCGTCTTCCAAAGCGAATACTGAGTTTAAAGCTTTCTTCTGATGTTCTATGGTTAATAGCATTGGATTAATATTTGATGGAGTTTGAAAGTTATCAATTGGAACAATTCGATGTTCATTATTCGACACTAATTTCGGAATCCATCTTATGAAACCGGAGATTGTATCATCTTCGTTCTTAAATGTAAAACCCATCAGATCGAATCGAACAGATTGATCAACGAGTGAGAATTCGATGTACTTCCTTCGGTTATTCATTGCATCATCAAGTCGATCGTTGCTGTTTGCATCACAATTGTACCAAGTATTCAATTGTATGTCTAGTTGACCTTCATCGAGTAGCGATAGATTTAAAATTTTCATCGACATGGGGTTTTGTTGATCATATTTTCCGTTTGGATGTTCGAGATAGAAAACTTGCCATAGAGAAAAACAATTGAAATTAAGAATCGATGAACCACGACAACGAACCCATGTAAGATGCTTTCCATATTGAAGAAATCTAATCATGGAAATCGTTTGGGATATATTCCATTGATATTCCACTTGAAAGTGTTTGTTATCTTTAACCACCATTAATTCATTCAATTGCTCCATTTCGGGTTTATCAAAAGGAAGCCAAGTCTCAGGATAGCAGAATGGCAAGAATTCCCAAACGCAATCTTGTTTTCGATTTTGATCCATTTCTCGAATCGGATATTCAGGTAAATCTTGTCGTTGTTCGACATAGCCGAGATTTAAAAAATCTTGAAAATATTCTACCAAATCTGGCCATTTAGTAGCATTCATTATAGGCGTTTCTTCAGCTTGATTTCGACTAAAACAATTCGCACCGTTTTCAGTCAGATATCGAACGGTATCTAAATGTCCCCCATAACATGCGCCGTGTAAAGCAGTTGACCCCGCACTTGGATCAGCATTATAATCTGTCGCAGTGATGCTATCCATTTGAAGAGCTCGTTGGATATGCTGACGATTTGGAGCATCAATAGAACAATGGCATATGCCAAGAAGGTATTTGACCATATCCAATCGGCCGTTTCTTGCAGCAGAAAAGAGAAGTGTTGTACCCCATGGGCCTGGTTTATCTTTGAATATTGGATATTGTTCAAGGAAGATTTCAACCAATTGCTGATTTCCGTCCCATGCTGCACGATACGCATCGAGTGCATCTCGAGTGGCTTGAAGATCGTTTCTAAACAGTTCTAAACGATTAACAGTTAGAATCTGTTGGAACTGGAATTGCTCAGTATCATAACCATATTCAAGAAGACAATTCGATAAGAATTGACGAAATTTAATATTTAATTTCGGTAGAAATTCCTTAAAACGATTTGCAATCTTCGTTGTTAATTCTTTTGCGCTTTGTTCTTTATAAGAATTACATGATAATATGTCGATATCAATATTTAATGTAGAATCAGTTTGGACTGAAGTATGCTGACAGTCAATATTAATCATAGGAATAATTGTGTCCAAAAACGACCTTAATTCTGCGTCATCATTCATCGCTGCCGTCGTCTGCGTCTAGTCGCGCTGTAACGTAAGTTTCACTATACTGTTATAGAAAAGAAGAGAAAGATTCCGCACATTCGAAAAATGTTTATTAGCAGAAAGAAAAAAAAAAGATCGTCACACTGGGTTTTTTCACGTCAAAAATATAGTCACCGATGTTTTTTTCCAAAAAATTCTTGTTGATGGTATCGGTAACAGCTTTATTTTTCATTTATGCATCCTTTTTTCTGATTTATTTGAAATACAGCTGTTGCTGTCGATTTCTTTCATAAAGAAAGATTTGTATGCTATTGAGGGTGAGGATGTGACCCCGCAATTAACGAATAGCTCGATTTCCCATGTAAACGAAATATACGTTTGTGATGATGGAAGAGAAAACCGGACATCTTGCATTTATGACTAGTTCGCTGGCAACGTTGCTTGTCTCAATTAACATCCCATCTGTAATCGATATTATCGATGCTTTTGCAATAAGATATTTTAGGCATCAGTCAAAATCTAAATACTCTGCACTCAATGATATGTGAAAAGCATCGTCTGTCATTTAAAATTGTATGTTTTTCTGATTTTTCTCAAATAAGCCTATGTAGATCTATGTAAGCGTAGTTGAAACTATAACATTTCGGCTAATTTAAATGCATTCGAAGTAGATAAGTTATCTGAATGTACTCCTTATCATATCTGCCGGCGAGGAAGTATTAGTTTGAGCGAAACGCGTTCCCGAAAAGCACTGTAAGCCTAATATATGTATAGATGAACTTGCTCTGCTTCTAATTAATACCATCATATAAGACAGAATGACTTTTATGGTTATTTTTTCCAATTTGAGGGCATACTTATCTTCGTTTCCAATGCAATTGAGAGCATAACAGTTGCAATTCTTTGCCCCATATTTAGGGGCGCACACGGGGTAAACATAAGTGAGCTAGTCTACCTTTTTCGAAAACATTATTCAATGAATACGTGAATTACAGCTATGAAAAATGTACAGGGAAATTTATTAGGAAATGCTGTCTAGTGGAACTTCTCTCCTCTACAATAAATTTCACCACGAGAAAAAAGGTGATAGCAGATAAAAAACGAAATCAGAGTTAATGACCTTCTTGAACCAATTTCTTGTAGGCATCTAAAGTCAAGAAGTCCTTCAGATTTTTATCGCTAACGAATTTGAACAAAAGATTCGTAGCATCATCCAATCGATTGTGACTTTGAAGCTTTGTGATCCATTTGGCCTTTTCTTCGTTGATCACGTTTTCAACCATGTTAAGATCAACTGTGCGACCGTCGTCAAGTTGTGCGTTATGGTGCACCCATTGCCAAATTTGAGAGCGACTGATTTCTGCGGTTGCAGCGTCTTCCATTAGATTGTATAGAGGTACACAACCTGAAAGAATATGAAAACTTTTATGGTGATGACAGTCGTAATGTCATCATTGATTAGCTTCTTACCAGTTCCACGCAACCAAGCTTCCAAGTAACCCAATGTAACATTGATATTATGTCGAAGTCCTGCTTCTGTTCTGCTACCCAAAGGAATCTCAATCAAACTCGCTGCCGAAGGATTTACATCGGGTCTGAGACGATCGACTTGATTTGGTTTTCCATTTAAAGTAGCTGCGAATGCTTCGATTGCGATGCCAACAAGACCTGGATGAGCAACCCACGTTCCATCGTGACCTTCGTTAGCTTCTCGAACTTTGTCCTAACCGCACTCATAAGATTTATCCAAAGCTTCTCGGAACTTCACTTACTTCTCGCACGGCCTGCAAAGCTTTGGTATTCTCTTCTGCATTTGATTTGATCGGAATTTGTGCTGCCATTCCTCCCATTGCATGAGCTCCTCGTTGGTGACAAGCTTTTATCACGGAACGAGAATAGTTTCGCATGAATGGTGTTGTCATTCGAATCTCCGAGCGATTTGGAGTTAAAAATCCACGATGATTCTGGAAGGCCTTGATGTACGAGAAAATATAGTCCCAACGACCGCAGTTTAGACCGACGATATGGTCACGAAGAGAATATAAAACTTCATCGATTTCATAAGTCAACAGAATGTGTTCGACCAGAACGGTTACCTATAAACACGATTTTGAAAGAAAACACACAGTTGCTTATTTTTCACGGAAGAATTTTAACGAAACTGTACTTTAATGGTTCCTCGAGGTATTTTCAGATAATCTTCCGCAGCGTTCAAAACTTCATTCCAAAGTTCAGCTTCGTGGTAGTTTTCCATTTTCGGAAGATAAAAATATGGTCCAGTACCGTTCCCAAGTAATTTTCTTGCATTATTGAAAACATAAACACCGAAGTCAAAGAGAGATCCAGACATTGGTTCGCCATCGATTTGAACGTGCAACTCAGGTAAATGCCATCCTCTTGGTCGAACCATGAGAACTGCTGGCTTCGGGCCTTGAAAAAAAAAACATGTACATTAGTCAAACGATGATCCGAAATAATTTCTTACCAACTTTATACTGTTTTCCACTTTGCGCATCTTCGAAAGAGATTTCACCGCGAATTGCATCATACAGATTTTTCTGACCTTCGATTAAATTTCTCCATGTAGGTGTTGTCGAATCTTCGAAATCTGCCATATATGTCTTCGCCCCTGAGTTTAGTGCGTTAATAACCATCTTCCGATCGCATGGACCAGTTATCTCAACTTGACGATCTTGAAGATCCTTGGGAGTTCCTGCAAGCTTACTGCATAAGAAATACTTTAAGCAATTGTAATATGTTTACCTAGAATTTTCCAGTTCGTTTTTTTAATATCTCCGGTCGTTGTTAGAAATTTCGGACGTTGTCCTGCATTTAAAAGAAGTTGTCGGGTCTTTCGAGCTTCTAAGATCTGTTGTCGTTTTTTCTCAAATCGACGATGTAAACTAGCCAAAAACTGGATCGTTTCTGTACTGATTACTTTCTCATCACCTTCTTCTAAATCCATGGTTAGTTGTACTGAACTGTCCTGAGATACATTCTGCTTCATTCTATTAAAGATGAACCGATTTAATACATATTCGTTTCGTTTATTTTTATTAGATTTTTATACAAATAGAAAATACAAGTTCAGTTTCGAGCGTTCACACTTCTGAATGACAATTTTCTGATATGTGAACTTACTGCATAGCAGCTCGCGCGATAGCTGGTTCCGTTGCTGGTTGTACAGAAATTTGTGGAAGACCATATGGAATAGGTTCTGCCTCTTTCGTGAATTGTGCGGCCTCAGTGGATTCAGATAAGGCAAGTGTGCTTGATTTTCCTCCTAAAAGATTTTCATGTGTTACTTCTCTATCGTCTTGTCAAAGTTTTAAATCTTTTCTCTTTAACTCAATCGAGAAAACTCTTTACCTGTAACAGCCAGCATCACCGTATCGAAATATCCAGTTCCAACTTCACGTTGATGTCGAACAGCCGTATAACCATGTGGTTCCGATTTAAATTCCGCTTGTTGCAATTCAGAATAGGCAGACATCCCGTAATCCTTGTACTTTCGAGAAAGTTCAAACATTCCGTAGTTAATCGAATGAAATCCGGCTAAGGTAACGAATTGAAATTTGTAGCCCATGGCACCGAGTTCAGCCTAGAAACGATTAAGCAAATTCCAATAATTTGAAATACAAGTCATTGAAGCTTACCTGGAATTTGGCAATGGCTTCGGGACTCAAATTTGCTCGCCAGTTGAACGATGGAGAGCAGTTATATGCCATCATCTTTCCTGGAAATTCTTTCTGGATCGCTTCTGCAAATACTTTCGCATGTTCCATATTCGGTGTCGAAGTTTCCCACCAAAGAAGATCTGAATATGGTGCTGCACTGAGACCGCGTTTGATACAATGCTGTAATCCTGATCCTTGTTTTAGTCGAAAAAAGCCCTCGGCAGTTCGTCCAGCCAAAGTATCGATAAATTCACAATCGCGTTCGTCGATATTCGATGTTAAAAGTGTTGCCGATTCTGCATCTGTTCGACTGATGATCACTGTTGGAACACCACAAACATCTGCAGCCAAACGAGCTGCACTTAGATTTCGTACATGAGCATTGGTTGGGATCAAAACCTAGAAATTGCCAGATGAATTTGTCTCAGTTAATAGTCCGTATGTTATTACTTTTCCTCCCAAGTGTCCGCATTTCTTTTCCGAAGCCAATTGATCTTCGAAATGCACACCAGCTGCACCAGCTTCGATGTAGGCTTTCATAATTTCAAAACAGTTCAATGGTCCTCCGAAACCAGCTTCAGCATCGGCAACAATCGGAACAAACCAATCTCGTGACAAGTTACCCTCAGCATTTTCTATCTGAGAAGCACGTTCTAGAGTTTTGTTCACTCGACGAACCATTTCCGGTCCTGAGTTTGATGGATACAGACTTTGATCGGGATACATTGATCCCGCTGTATTTCCATCTGCTGCGATTTGCCATCCTAAAAACACAAACATATCATTTTACATCATCGTTCTGTTTATACAAATTTCACTCTCAATTGAAAACTTTTCGGTTCAAGGAGAGACAACTTACCGGACATGTAAATTGCGTTCAAGCCGGCGCGAACCATTTGCATAGCTTGATTTCCTGTAATTGCTCCAAGTGAATTGATATAGGGTTCTGTATGTAATAACTTCCATAATCTGTTCGCTCCATTCGTCTAAACATAAGAAAAATTTCAAATCAATATCTATTCGATGAATTTTTTATTCACGTTCTACACTCTCGCTTGAATATGAATTAAAACTAGATATTTCTCCTATCAGATTCAAACGATTTTCGCTGCGAGATTCGAAAAAAAAAACATTGAGGTTATGTACCTAATCGTATTTATCTAAGAGTATTACTCAAACCGAAAGAAAGAAGAACGCTTTCTTAGTCACAATTTGTTTTATAAAATACTCACTGCTAATGTATACTCGATCTCCACGCCACTTCGTAGTTGACGAACAATTTCAGGCCCATAAACTCGTTTGATTCCATCCCATCGACCAGCCGGTACCTTTCGTATCAGATCATAAAATGCCTTGTTCATTATGCTGTTGTTTTATAACGAAGTGAGTATAGCCAGATATTGATATTCGTGCGTATGATTTTGTAATGCAATTGTTTTCTATCGCAGTACCAAACACTGAAAAATACGTATATTCATAGCTTACTTATATAGTGACCGATGAGCGTACTTTTTTTTGGTATTCTATTCTCATCTGTCGCATACATTGATCTCGTCGTTTCTGGATAAAAATAGAAGCTCGGCCGTTCTTATCTTTTAACGTTCTCTTTCTCTTATTTTCGTATCGTACGTGCCCCGTGCTGTACCTTTTTTTTTCTCGTTCTGTCTGTATGACAAAATATTAGGCCTTGATTTATGGACTTTCCCTCAATTAGATAGTGTAGATGGCAAAAGGAGCAAAGTACTCCGCTTCGTAAGTACAGTGAACTTTCGATGCTTCTTCTAGAGTATTTTTTTTATATTGCGACATTCTAAAAGTGAGGTCGAAGTACTAAACACATTCGTATGTAAGACAATATATCCGGTCGTACATTTGTACTGAATCATGTTTATTTGGAGTTTGGAGCCAGTGTGTATCGGTTAAAAGTACGCACGTCAAGAAAAGTACTGAAACAAGCAAAACAACTGTATAATATATACAGAATAAAAGGTACAGATGAAACATCGCACAACGAATTACATGCGCTTGTTATTGCCTTTTCAACTGTCGATTCGTATCGGTGAATATCAGATTTGTCTTTTTATTTCTTTCAAGGTTTCTCATTTGCCCTCATTGAACCAGAACTTCATGATAAGAATGCAAATCTGTTCGAAGATTAGTAGCATTCAAAAATATTTTATTTAACAAAAGTCATCAATTAAGCGAAATGAATATCGTGACATTTTAGCCAATATTCGCTATTGAATAACGAGTGCTTCACATCCCATGATCTAGAAGAATAGTTTATTCACAATCATGATTCATTTCTCAAAAATAATATTTTACTTTTCAGAAAGCGAGTTTCGATCGATAATTTTGACGATACATAAACGCTCGTCGATTTTCAGTAACAATCGATCATTTAATATCCCCACAAATGGATACAACTCCTTCTCAATGAATAATTTCGCCATTTGTTCACCATTTGAAACTCGATACATTCGTAACAATCGATCCGAACAGATCACAAATAAATACTGTTCATCACTATCACTTGGATTAGCGTTACTTAGACAGAACGTTTCACACGCACCAGTAGCGTCATCCAATTGAACAACTTTGCGTGATTTTGTTACTAAATTGTATATAATTATCACTGGACGATCTATCGAATCATAAACAAGTAAATTATCTTTTATGATTAATTGATAAGCATCATCCAGTTGTGTGAATTTGTCGTTCTCTTTGTGCCAAATAAAGATTTGATTATCGGTATTATGAAAGACGAGATGCTCCTGGAATGAATACATTTGCAGAACTTTACTTGAATTTAATCGTATGGTTGATGAGCGAATTTTCAATGTTGAATTGACGAGATTGTACTCGAAGAGATGAGTTTGATCTTTCGATAGAATGAATAACCGATCGTCGGATTCGCTTAATGTACTTGTCGAACAGTCCATCGCTAGTTGAATGAGAATTTTGATTTGAAACGCTTTCGTATCGATTTGAAAGACTTGTTTAGTTTGCGAACAGAATAGAACGAATGACGATTGGAGTGAATGGATCTGAATATTTCGATGTTGAAATTCATTTGTTGTCCAAGTTAATTTCTTTGTTTCCATCGAATAGATCGCTAGAAGATTCTTCCGATCAATAACTAACGCGTGCGATGAAGATTTCGTAAAATAGCATTGTTTCACCGATGGAATCGATAGATGTAAATCAAGTTTATTCATTTCATTCAACGTGCAGATCTTCAAATCTTGATCGTTATCTGTGTAAGTTAGAAATCGATCTAAGTGTATTCTTGGCCGTTGACGAATTACTTCTGATGAAACGAGAGTTTTCAAACCCACGAGACAAGATAACATCGTCGCACTGTATTTGTACAAATCCTTTCCATCTGAACAATACAGTGTTATACCTTCGGGATTCTCTGAAATCGATGATTAGAAAGGAATATATGTCAAGTGTATCAATTACCCGCTTCGAAAACGCAATGATCGATGTAAATATCCAATTGAACATGACTGAGAAGATAAGATACATGTTTCTGTTGTTTTTTGTCATAAAGCCATTCATAAATATCCACGATACTTTTATTTCTGTTAATACAAGCTGAAAAGGAAAAGCCACATAGAAGTTTTTTTCAATGTGACAAAGCAAAACTCACCTATAAGATTTCCTAAACCGCCACTAAACGCATGTGAATTGTAATTATCATGAATCAAATCATATTCACTCGAAGATGTCAAACAAAATGGCTGAAAAATTTTCTCTTTACACAATGGGTTGAGTATCATCACTGATGAGGGTGTCAACCAGCCAATCGAATTGCTATTCGGAAGATGGACGACCGAGTCGGGTAACGAATGAAAATCGATATCGTTGTGAACTTCGATTGGATTAGTTTCGCGATGTATAGTTAATAAAATTTTGGAGCTGTCGAGTGAATAGAAAAATTCGATGTGTAAGTCAAGGAGGATGCAATGTTGGTAAGAATTCTTGTCTCGGTGAACCGTTCGAATGAATTCGAGTTGACAATTCTTATTGATTGTAAAATAAGACATCTTTGAGCTTGATTTGAACGTCAGTTTCAAATCGTTTTTCTTCAGAAAATAATCCTCGATGATGTCGTCGCCACAATCATATTCAGATATTAAATTATTCTCGGCACAGTTCCAAATCTGTAAAGTGTGCTGCGATGATGAAATAATCAGAATGATATCCTTCTTAATAAATGAAATCAATCGATGACACGGGATTTGCATCGTTGTCTGTTTGGTCGAGACATTCTTTACGATCATTTCCGAACTTGATGTTAAACAGCATAGACACTCGCTGTAATACAAAGCCGAGATAATCTTTTCTTTCAAGTCTTTCTTCATATAGGTGATTTCGGACTGGTTGTATATTGTTCGAAAATGATTCTGAAACTGAAACATTCGACTGTCGTCGGTGACAACCAGCAGAAAAAAATTAGAAATTTTCGAGTAGATCACGTGTCCTAATGGACATTTCAGGAGATATTGTGGTCGTTGATCGTCTGTTATCAATAGAAGTGGACACACGAGTAGACATTGATCGAGTAAATTGTACAGATTTGGACTTAAGTGCTCTCGGAAAGGAAGTAATCGATAGACTAACTCGAATGGAAGGTTCGAAGGATGCGGATTGAGTATATCGATCAGCATTTCGAATTGNGGTTAATCCTAATTATGGTTTTAGCATGACAGATAAAGTGCGTGATGTCATTAATAATATGAATATTACTACGTACTTTAACATGTTGGCTATGTTGATGAAGGTGAGTGATGCAACTGGATTAATATATCATTGTCAGCTCAGCTGAGAGTATCATCGAGATGGAGCTATTAGACTAGAATGTAAATAACTACTGCTACTATTAGAACTTTCATACCAAGCGTTTCATAGTTTCTTCAGCATTATTTTACGCAATTTTTATCGTCTTTGTAGGATAATCCACCTGCAAAAGAAGATGCAGGTATCGTAAAAAAAATGGCTCAGCTCGGCATTATTCCTGGTGAAACATTCAATTGGAACAATCTGAGTCGTAAACTTCAAAATGCCATCAAGCCAGTTCCTAAACTTGCTTTTCACAAAATCATATCTTTCGAAAGTAAATCTGGCAGAAATCAAAACGGTTGGATATTTCCAAAAATTCCTAACCACTATGGTACTAATTATCTTCTCCGCGCATTCATTGCTGCTTATGGATGGCCAGGTAACCTGCCCGACGATGCTATCTATCTATACACTAATGTCGATTCAAATGGAAAGAAGTTGTCAGGAAGATACAACTATACGCTCCGTTTTCCAAAAGATCAAACACCGCCTATCAAAGCATTTTGGTCCATTACTATGTACGACCCCGAATATTTCTTTACACCCAATGCATTAAACAAATTTACATTGAGTCCTCGAGATCCATTGATTTACAATACCAAAGATGGATCACTTGATCTTTATTTTCAGCACGTGGCTCCTGAAGAAAGCAAACAATCTAATTGGTTGCCAAGTCCTCAAGGCAATTTTGTTCTGATGCTCCGAATGTATTGGCCGCAGATACAAAATTCATCGTGGACAGTTCCACCTGTGAAGAAGGTATAAAATACAAGATATACGAGAGGAATGCCTTGAATGTACATTTATTTGATTGCTGTGTCGATAATATCATATTAAAACTTAGATGAAATATTCTGATGTAGTTACTATTGATAGAATTAGTCCATATTAAATTTTTCCTGTGTTTTCTATTCTAATAAAGACTAGCTTCAAATTACGAAAATAAATAATAGAATAGCATCTCCAATAGATTTTGTACATAAAACTGCTACAATGAATTAGAGTTTATTTAAATAAAGCTTTTGATTAACAAGAGAATTTTACGTTAATGTACTTTCTGTGGTGTATACAATTCCGCACTACTGTAGAAGTCATAACCATTACCATATCCGCCGGTAACTAGTACTTTGCCATTCTTAAGCGTATTTTGTGTATGGCCAGCTCGGGAATAATTCATGTTGTCAACAGCTGTCCAATTACCTGTCAATGGATCGTACACTTCAGCACTACTCGAACTATGAAGCGAGCCCTTGTCTGCGCCCGCAACAAGTACTTTGCCATCTTCTAGCAGGGATATAGTAGATTCGTCTCGTTCATGTGTCACGTTTCCAGTCAGTGTCCAAATTCTGGTTGATGGATCATACAATTCAGTAGTTTTATGGTCACCATAGCCAGGTTGCCATCCACCGGCAACCAAAACCTTTCCATTTTTCAATACAACTGAAGCCTGATATATGCGAGGATAATTCATGCTAGCAGTTAATGTCCATTTTTCTGTCAGGGGATCATACAACTCACAATTATTGAAATTTTCAGTAACAGGAGATCCACCAATAGCTAATACTTTTCCGTTGTTTAATAATACTGCAGTATGCTGGCTGCGTGTGTGATTCATGCTGCCAGTCACTGACCAACTATTTTTCACTGGATCGTATATTTCGCAGCCGTTAGTAGTACTAAAAGTATCATTATCACCGCCAACAATTAATACTTTACCATTTTTTAGAAGAGTTGCTGTATGCCAGATGCGTTTATACCGCATGTTTGGGATTCTCTTCCATTTTCTTTCTGATGGATCAAACAACTCAGCAGTATTTAAATAGTTCACGGTCTGATCCTGTCCACCGGTAATTAACACTTTTCCATTCTCCAAAACAGTCTCTGTATGCCAACATCGTGAGGCACTCATACTCTCGGTCAGTATCCAATTTCCGGTCACTGGATCATACACTTCCGCACTGTTTAAAATGCAAATATAGAACACATCAATGTCCGATTTTTCCTTCAATCATTCAAGCTCTCAGTAAAATAATACGTACTCTGCATAGTAGTCAGATCCACCAGCAATCAATAGCTTTCCATCTTTCAATAAAGATGCAGTATGGTATATACGTACTCGATTCATGCTCTTTATGTTAGACTATTCTGAAAAATACTAGTCAAAATGCTTCTTTACTTTTGCACGCGCGAACACAACTCACTGGAAGGCACAGCATTTATGTTATCCAAGTTTACTGGAACACAATTAGCTAAATCGATCATTAGCATCAACGTCAACGCAAACGCAAAAGCTGTTCAGACAAAAATACGATAGATATGTAATTGTTGCTTTTGTTGTCGCGACTTACTGTATATTTGACGGTTGCGCATCTTGCTCTTTCTTCTAACTGTTGTTAGTAAATCAACTGTGTAGCACGAGAAAGGTTCTCTTTTTATCATGTTGGAGTCGATGAAATATTGTTATCTCTTTTTAAACAAATTTTACCTAATCGTGCAAAAAAGTACACGACTGCTCTAATTTTTTCACTAGGATCTATGTCAAAATGCTATTATTCAAAACGCATCTTTCTCATTGACTTAATTCATTCGTCGTACACGAAAATGATGTCGATATCATGTAAATACAATAATTCGCTAAGATGGTTGTTTAGTTTAATGATTTCGTATTTAAAAGAAAAAGAATATTCCTGAATGTATACAATATCGAAGTATCGCAGAAGACTTGAAATTATTGTTTTAAGGATCATATTAAGCTTTGTAAATAATTCTCAGGTACGGCAATGCTTGACCGAAACGATAAATGATATATTCCGTATATTTAAATTCGGTTCCTCGTACCGAATGACAACCTTTTGGTGCTGCAACCAAGTCATTTTTCGTTTTTGCCTCTATTGATTCTTTGCCTAATGTAACTTTGTTATAAAACATCACACGAGTCTGATCGCTGCCTTCGGGCTCAGTATAATTATGCGATTTCCGTGGATCATCTGCAAAATAAGCCCCAGCACCTAAACAAAACAAAGGTATTGCCTTCGTTGCTGTATTTTATACACTTACCCCATGCTCCTGTCGAACTAAAAAATCGATCATCAAAACCGTTCTCTAAAATACCTTTCATTCCATTGACTTTCGTTCCATGAAACAATTTCTGTTCGTTCGGGTTTGCTCCTTGGCATTCCTTCGCAATCATTTTTTTAATTGCTACGTATGTATCTTCAAGAAGTGGATTTTTAACTTCTTCAATCGATATAATGCGAACAAGTGGACTGATCTTCTTCATTTCATTTTCTAATGATTGATACAATGGTGATCTGCCTGGAAGTGGTATGAGAACTGAGTAGCAATGCGGTGGTGGCGATGGATTGACATTAATTGGGTCACCGTACTGTTTCCAACCGCGTTGAACCATTTTCTCGATGCGATCTTTAACAATTCGATCGATTGGGCGAAGAACTCGAAAGCGCCTTTCCATAACATTTTCGACGATTGACTCTAAATCAATTGAATACGGCGATTGAGTGACATTAATACGCATTCCGAGTTCGCGTGGATAATTTCTCTCTATTGAAAGATTGCTAACGTCAAGATCAATACGATCATGAGTTAATGCTACATGAGGCTCAATAAGATCCATTGTGAATGGTCCAGTTGGAACGTCTTCGTCGATTAACACAATATACCTCCATTTCTGCCGAAATACTTTGCAAATAATATCAAATTTGTGTAAACGATCTTGAAATTTCTCCATATCAAAGTATTTGTTTAAAGGTAAGTGACAATCTAAATCAGATGGGACAATCTCTTTTTTAATACCAGGAATATCTTGTCCTTCTTCACCAGGTCGATATTCAATCCATGCCTTTGGATCATTCTGTAAATTTATTGGTACAAATGCTTTATTTCCAACGACCCAATCGCGAACAAAACCACCTTCTAACTTACAATGAAATTGACAGACGGCGATCCATGCTACAACTTCCATACGTGATTCACGCGTAGCCGTTTTCCTTTTGACTGCTTTATAAAGCTCAACAAGTGTTCGATTTGGATCCGCAATGCAGGCGATATTTTTCTCAATGTGAGGATATTTACTACGTACTTTTGGTTGAAGTAGACGTGGAAGAACACCTAAGATAAACAATGTTCGAATAAAGAAGAATTGAGAAGTCTAGGATCTTACCGGAATTCGGATGTCGAATAACTACACATCGCTTCAACCAATCTCCAAACCGATCGAATTCTTTTTTCACATTCTCTTGTTCAGAAAGTCGTCCTTCAACTGTGATGTCACACGTTTTTGCCGCGGGATTATTATCGACGGTGATTTTCATTTGTTTCTCAGCTTCCCATCTCCATTGTATCGGTTGAAAAATGTAAATCATTTTCGTCACGCTTTGAAGATTGCGTGCCAAATTCTCATACTCAGTAGTTCCTTGTCCACAGCGATTTTCTAATTGAAAGGTTCTAGTAATGATTAACTCTGAGCGTAATTGAATTTCGTCGTTGAAAACAATTCCAACTCGATTTTTCAAAACATACGCAGGTTTGTTTTGTATCCAATTAGCAATCGTTGTAACAACCGACCGAATTTTTGTAAGAGCATTTCCATTTTCTAAGTGATTTTTTTCGTCGGTCGTCAAAAGAAAATGCCGTTCTAATTGTTGTTCAATCCACGATGGTTTAAGTTCACCCACAAAAGAAATAATCGACGTTGAACGAGCAGCCGAAGTATATAGCACATCTCGTGATAAAACTAAACGTACAGGTACATGAGTAATCGGTTGCGTCAATGTTGATTTTAAATCAAGTATAGCGATGTCATTTGTGTCTCGATATCGACCAAATTGATGCGTTCGTTCTTGAATTTCCTTCATTGAAACAAAAACATTATCTCCATAGCCTTCTAGCAAAGCTTTGGCGATCGATCTCCAATTTCCTGATCGGATCTGTGACTGTTGACGAAATTGTTGTGACTTGTTGAAGAGTTTTTCTAAATTCTCATATCTTCTCAGAGCTTGCTTGAGAATATGTCGAATTTTGTCCAATTGCTTTTGTTGACAAATTAAATCCAAATCGATCTTTTGTCCCGTGCTCGATTGCTTCACCAAGAGAATTCCATTCATAACATTTAACAGAGTCATAAAGTCACCATCAGGACTTTTCATCGCTGGCGGAATATCTTTCAATATTGATGCTGTATTCAAGCAGCCTAAAATCGACGAAAGACAAATCAAATCACGCCCACAATCGTATTGCGTGAGAGCTGCTAAAACCGATTTGGACATCGCTATGGAATTGAAGTCAGGTAATTGGGCCAGAGCTCGACCATGCGGAGTAAATCGTTCGCCTGTCAGCGTCCTTTCTAACACATCTATAGTAGAGAACAGTACACTTATAGAGATAATAATTCTTATACTAACCGAGTCGAACGAGTTCTTCTACAATGGCGTCGAGAGCGTTGGTATCTGGTTTATCAGGAAAATACTGCTGCATGTAGTGCAAGCCGCGTCCGATGGTCGAGCGTCTGAGAATAAAATCGATATTTGTTAAATCTAATTGGCAAATTTGTGGAATTGGAAAAGGTTGTGCTTCAACTTGAAAGTCATATAGAGCATAATACTCCCCATTTTGAGTTCGTCCCAACCGGCCCAGTCGTTGTTTGATCGTTGATTCAGCAGCTCGAACTTGTTTCAAAACAGTTCGCTTCATCTTCGGATCATAAATTGGTATGTTAATCATTCCAGTGTCAACAACATATTTTAACGATGGAAAAGTCAATGAAGTTTCAGCTACTGTTGTAGAAAAGAAGACACTGCCATGCTCGATATATGCTTGCTGTACTGCAGCCGATTGGGATTGGATTAATGGATATCCTTTGATGGTGCCTTGGGTTAATTGTTCTAATAAACGGCAACATTGATGAACTTCAGTCGTTGAATTAACAAAACATAAAATTTGATCATGTCGTCGGCGCTTTTTGAATAATTCTTGAACGATATCTAAAATATTTTCTTTAGGTCGACAGATTCTTTTCACGTCGTGTAATAGACCGATTTGTGGTAGTTGAAATTCTCCTAATCCCAACTGTTGATATAATCTTGGTACAGATGAATTTAGTGTTGCAGAAGAAATAATCAATTTGATCCTTGTTTTTAGTTCTGGTCGAACTGTTAACAACCGAGCTAAGAGAGCTAAACATAAATCGATATTAATCGACCGTTCATGAACTTCATCAATAAAAAACACCATCGCCTTTTTCATTTCAGTATAAAGAGGTATGAAATTTGGATTATTCAGAAGACTTTCTCGTAGAAGGCCATCCGTGACATAAACAATCGGAGCATCAGGACGATCACCATCCCCACTAATAACCCATCCGGCCAGTTGTTCCGATGTACCATCTATATCAGTTCGGATAGTTTCATTGACTCGATTTGAAACAGCTGTGCATGGATATCGACGAGGTTGAGTTACCAGTATTCTATCGTAGCCTTCAGCAATGAGTAAAGCAGGTAACAATGTCGATTTGCCAGATCCTGTTGGGGTCGCAATCGCTGTCACTGTATGCGTCTCGATCATGTCTAAAAGTTTTATTGATTCATCAAACAATGGTAATTGTAACAGAAAACATGAGTGATAAATTAAAATTTGCTTTAATAGATCAGGAATTAGTTTCCAATGTTTAACTTCATAACCAATAAAGTTGGGTTTGCTTTTTAATTGGTTTTTGATGCGATCAAGAAATATGTTCAACGTCTGAATCGATGATGATCGAGGTCGTTTGTTAAGATGAGTAAATTGCAAAGTGACATTTTGTTGAATGAATTCTTCCATTGCTTTGTATTTTAACTCTTCAATTTCACTCAGAAATGGATGTTCATCAATGAAACCATTTGTAAATTGTCGAAGTTCAACAGATGGTGACAAGAACTGATTACTAATCGTCCGTTCGGTTAACGACGTCGCTTTTGCTCGAATGTAATGATTAAAATTTGCTCTGTAATTCAGCATCTTCGTATTCATAAAACGTTTAAGGATTGCAATATACTGTCTCCAGCTTTTCGTTTGAACATTGACGTCTCGTAAAGTTTGACTAATCGAACGTACTATGCGATTGGAATGTCGCTCGTAATATTCGATACTCGATGTTTGACAGTTGAACAAGGTTAACACACGTTTGAACATACCTTGAAATGCAACATGATGTTCTGGTAAACCTTGGATAGTCAGTTGATAACCATTGTCCATTTCTTGAAATTTTACAGTGAAAATACCGTGAATGTCATTTTCTTTTATACCCGGAGTGGCAGCTCTCAATTGACCAAGGAAATACTCGAACGTCGGTAAAAGAAAGTCATGCATAACTTCTCGAGGAATTTGATTATATTCGGTGATTTGGATTTGTTTTTTCATTTTTTGTAGACAGTCGTGCTGTTCTTTTAAGGGTTCTAATTCCTTTGTTAAATGATCTATCTTTGCTAATGCAGCTCTCACAGTTTCTTCTTTTTCCTCTAGTTTCAATGCATGCTCCTGTTCTAAAGCATGACATTGCATTTGCAAATCTAATGATTCGACTGTACGAAGAGTTTCCAACTTATTGATTTTCGCATGTAATTTTTCGATCTCTTCTTCTGACGTGGATGTTTTTGCATCGGTCAATTGCACCGAGGCTTTTTCATTAGCTTGATTATCATCAATATATTGATCGACATTCATTTCGACTTCTCCATCGCAAGGATTCGGCTCTTCTGAGGTGTCATCTCCTCCGTCTTCAACTAAAGACGTTGGTTTTTCAGGTTGCTGATCATGTTGAACGATATCATGTTCAATTGGAGTTTCATCGTCGTCTTCCGAAGCGAATACTGAGTTTAATGCTTTCTTCTGATATTCTGTGGTTAATGGCATTGGATTAATATTTGATGACGTTTGAAAGTTATCAATTGGAACAATTCGATGTTCATTATTCGACACTAATTTCGGAATCCATCTTATGAAACCGGAGATTGTACCATCTTCGTTCTTAAATGTAAAACTCATCAGATCAAATCGAACAGATTGACCAACGAGTGAGAATTCGATGTACTTCCTTCGGTTATTCATTGCATCATCAAGTCGATCGTTGCTGTTTGCATCACAATTGTACCAAGTATTCAGTTGGATATCTAATTGATCTTCATCGAGTAACGATAGATGTGAAATTTTCATAGACATGGGGTTTTGTTGATCATATTTTCCGTTTTGATGTTGAAGATAGAAAACTTGCCATAGAGAAAAACAATTGAAATTAAGAATCGATGAACCACGACAGCGAACCCATGCAAGATAATTTCCATATTGAAGAAATTTAACCATAGAGATCGTTTGGAATATATTCCATTGATATTCCACTTGAAATTGTTTGTTTTCTTTAACTAGCATTAATTCATTCAATTGCTCCATTTCGGGTTTATCAAAAGGAAACCAAGTCTCAGGATAGCAGAATGGCAAGAATTCCCAAACGCAATCTTGTTTTCGATTTTGATCCATTTCTCGAATCGGATATTCAGGTAAATCTTGTTGCTCTTCGATATAACCGAGATTTAAAAACTCTTGAAAATATTTTACCAAATCTGGCCATTTAGTAGCATTCATTATAGGCGTTTCTTCAGCTTGATTTCGACTAAAACAATTCGCACCGTTTTCAGTCAGATATCGAACGGTATCTAAATGTCCCCCATAACATGCGCCGTGTAAAGCAGTTGACCCCGCACTTGGATCAGCATTATAATCTGTCGCAGTGATGCTATCCATTTGAAGAGCTCGTTGGATATGCTGACGATTTGNTAGTAGCATTCATTATAGGCGTTTCTTCAGCTTGATTTCGACTAAAACAATTCGCACCGTTTTCAGTCAGATATCGAACGGTATCTAAATGTCCCCCATAACATGCACCATGTAAAGCAGTTGACCCTGCACTTGGATCAGCATTATAATCTGTCGCGGTAATGCTATCCATTTGAAGAGCTCGTTGGATATGCTGACGATTTGGAGCATCAATAGAACAATGGCATATGCCAAGAAGGTATTTGACTATGTCCAATCGGCCGTTTCTTGCAGCAGAAAAGAGAAGTGTTGTACCCCATGGTCCTGGTTTATCTTTGAATGTTGGATATTGTTCAAGGAAGATTTCAACCAATTGCTGATTTCCGTCCCATGCTGCACGATACGCATCGAGCGCATCTCGAGTGGCTTGAAGATCGTTTTTAAACAACTCTAAACGATTAACAGTTAGAATCTGTCGGAAATGGAATTGCTCAGTATCATAACCATATTCAAGAAGACAATTCAATAAAAACTGACGAAATTTAATATTTAATTTCGGTACAAATTCCTTAAAACGATTTGCAATCTTCGTTGTTAATTCGTTTGTGCTTTGTTCTGCATAAGAATTACATGATAATATGTCGATATCAACATTTAAGTTAGAATCAGTTTGGACTGAAGTATGCTGACAATCAATATTAATAATAAGAATAATTGTCTCCAAAAACGATCTTAATTCTGCGTCGTCGTTCATCGCCGTCGTCGTTTGCGTCTAGTCGCGCTATAACGTAAGTTTCACTATACTGTTATAGGAAAGAAGAGAAAGATTCCGCACGTTCGAAAAAATGTTTATTAGCAGAAAGAAAGAAAAACTATCGTTTCACTGGGTTTTTTTCACGTCAAAGATATAGTCACCGATGTTTTTTTTTCCAAAAAATTCTTGTTGAGGGTATCGGTAACAGCTTTAGTTTTCATTTATGCATCCTTTTTTTCTGATTTATTTGAAATACAGCTGTTGCTGTCGATTTCTTTTATAAAGAAAGATTTATATGCTGTTGAGGGTAAGGATGTGACCCCGCAATTAACGAATAGCTCGATTTTCCATGTAAACGAAATATACGTTTGTGATGATGGAAGAGAAAAGCGGACATCTTGCATTTTGACTAGTTCACTGGCAATGTTGCTTGTCTCAATTAACATTCCATCTGTAATCGATGCTTTTGTAATTTGCTATTGTAAGCATCAGTCAAAATTTAAACACTCTTTAAACCAAGTTTTTGATGACTCTGTACTCAAGAATTTGTGAAACGCATTATCTCTGTAATTTGAAATCGTATATTTTCATGATTTTTCTTAAATAAGCCTATGTAGATCTATGTAAGCGTAGTTGTAACTATAACATCTCGACCAATTTAAATGCATTCGAAGTAGATAAGTTATCTGAATGTACTCCTTATGATATTCGCCGGCGAAGAAGTACCAGTTCGAGCGAAACGCGTTGCCGAAAAGCACTGTAAGCCCAATATATGCATAGATGAACTTGTCCTGCTTCTAATCAGCGCCATCATATAAGACAGAATGACTTTTATGGTTATTTTTTTCTCCTTTGAGGGTATACTTATCTCCGTTTGCAATGCAATTGAGAGCACAAAAATTGCAATTCTTTGCCCCACATTTAGGGGTGCACACGAGGTAAACATAAGTGAGCTAGTCTAGCTTTTTCGAAAATATTATTCAATGAATACGTGAATTACAGCCATGAAAAATATACAAGGAAATTTATTAGGAAATGCTGTCTAGTGGAACTTCTCTCCTCTACAATAAATTTCACGACGAGAAAAAGGTTATAGCATATAGAAAACTAAATCAAAGTTAATGGCCTTCTTGAACCAATTTCTTGTAGGCATCTAAAGTCAAGAAGTCCTTCAGATTTTTATCGCTAACGAATTTGAACAAAAGATTTGTAGCATCATCCAGTCGATTCTGAGTTTGAAGCTTTGTGATCCATTTGGCCTTTTCTTCGTTGATCACGTTTTCAACCATGCCAAGGTCAACTGTGCGACCGTCGTCAAGTTGTGCGTTATGATGCACCCATTGCCAAATTTGAGAGCGACTGATTTCTGCGGTTGCAGCGTCCTCCATTAGATTGTATAGAGGTACACAACCTGAAAGAATAAGAAAAAATATTAAAATAATTATGGTGGTGACAGTCGTTATGTCATCACTGATTAGCTCCTTACCTGTTCCACGCAACCAAGCTTCCAAGTAACCCAATGTAACATTGATATTATGTCGAAGTCCTGCTTCTGTTCTGCTACCCAAAGGAATCTCAATCAAACCTGCTGCCGAAGGATTTACATCGGGTCTGAGACGATCGACTTGATTTGGTTTTCCATTTAACGTAGCTGCGAATGCTTCGATTGCGATGCCAACAAGACCTGGATGAGCAACCCACGTTCCATCGTGACCTTCGTTAGCTTCTCGAACTTTGTCCTAAAACTCATAAGATTTATCCGAAGCTTCTCTGAATTTCACTTACTTCTCGCACGGCCTGCAAAGCTTTGGTATTCTCTTCTGCATTTGATTTGATCGGAATTTGTGCTGCCATTCCTCCCATTGCATGAGCTCCTCGCTGGTGACAAGCTTTTATCACGAAACGAGAATAGTTTCGCATGAATGGTGTTGTCATTCGAATCTCCGAGCGATTTGGAGTTAAAAATTCACGATGATTCTGAAAGGCTTTGATGTACGAGAAAATATAGTCCCAGCGACCGCAGTTTAGACCGACAATATGGTCACGAAGAGAATATAAAACTTCATCGATTTCATAAGTCAACAGAATGTGTTCGACTAGAACGGTTACCTATAAACAAGATTTCGAAGGAAAACACAGTTGCTTATTTTTTCTCTGAAGAATTTCAACGAAGCTGTACCTTAATGGTTCCCCGAGGTATTTTCAGATAATCTTCCGCAGCGTTCAAAACTTCATTCCAAAGTTCAGCTTCATGGTAGTTTTCCATTTTCGGAAGATAAAAATATGGTCCAGTACCGTTTCCAAGTAATTTTCTTGCATTATTGAAAACATAAACACCGAAGTCAAAGAGAGATCCAGACATTGGTTCACCATCGATTTGAACGTGCAATTCAGGTAAATGCCATCCTCTTGGTCGAACCATGAGAACTGCTGGCTTCGAGCCTGAAAACAAAACCACGCACATTAGTCAAACGATGATCCCGACATCATTTCTTACCAACTTTATACTGTTTTCCACTTTGCGCATCTTCGAAAGAGATTTCACCGCGAATTGCATCATACAGATTTTTCTGGCCCTCGATTAAATTTCTCCATGTAGGTGTTGTCGAATCTTCGAAATCTGCCATATATGTCTTCGCTCCAGAGTTTAGTGCATTAATAACCATTTTCCGATCGCATGGACCAGTTATCTCAACTTGACGATCTTGAAGATCCTTGGGAGTTCCTGCAAGCTTACTGTGTAAGAAATGATTTAAGCAATTGTAATATGTTTACCTAGAATTTTCCAGTTCGTTTTTTTAATATCTCCTGTCGTTGTCAGAAATTTCGGACGCTGTCCTGCATTTAAAAGAAGTTGACGGTTTTTTCGAGCTTCTAAGATCTGTTGGCGTTTTTTCTCAAATCGACGATGTAAACTAGCCAAGAATTGCATCGTTTCTGTACTGATTACTTTCTCATCACCTTCTTCTAAATCCATGGTTAGTTGTACTGAACTGTCCTGAGATACATTCTGCTTCATTCTATTAAAGATGAACCGATTTAGTACATATTTGTTTCGTTTATTTTTAATAGATTTTTATACAAATAGAAAATACAAGTTCATTTTCGAGCGTTCACACTTGTGAATGACAACTTTCTGATATGTGAACTTACTGCATAGCAGCAGCTCGTGCAACCGCTGGTTCCGCCGCTGATTGTATAGCAATTGCTGGAAGACCATATGGGATAGGTTCTGCCTCTTTCGTGAATTGTGCGGCCTCAGTTGATTCAGACAACGCGAGTGTACTTGATTTTCCTCCTAAAAGGTTTTCATGTGTTACTTCTCTACCGTTTTGTCAAAGTTTTAAATCGTTTCTCTTTAAGTCAATCGAGAAAACTCTTTACCTGTAACAGCGAGCATCACCGTATCGAAGTATCCAGTTCCAACTTCACGTTGATGTCGAACAGCTGTATAGCCATGTGGTTCCGATTTAAATTCCGCTTGTTGCAATTCAGAATAGGCAGACATTCCGTGATCCTTGTACTTTCGAGCAAGTTCAAACATTCCGAAGTTAATCGAATGAAATCCGGCTAAGGTAACGAATTGAAATTTGTAGCCCATGGCACCGAGTTCAGCCTAAAAATAGTTAAACAAATTCTAATAAGTTGACAAACAAGTCATTGAAACGTACCTGGAATTTGGCAATGGCTTCGGGACTCAAATTTGCTCGCCAGTTGAACGATGGAGAGCAGTTGTATGCCATCATCTTTCCTGGAAATTCTTTCTGAATTGCTTCTGCAAATACTTTCGCATGTTCCATATTCGGTGTCGAAGTTTCCCACCAAAGAAGATCTGAATATGGTGCTGCACTGAGACCGCGTTTGATACAATGTTGTAATCCTGATCCTTGTTTTAGTCGAAAAAATCCCTCGGCAGTTCGTCCAGCCAAAGTATCGATAAATTCACAATCACGTTCATCGATATTCGATGTTAAAAGTGTTGCCGATTCTGCATCTGTTCGACTGATAATCACTGTCGGAACGCCACAAACATCTGCAGCCAAACGAGCTGCACTTAGATTTCGTACATGAGCATTGGTTGGAATTAAAACCTAGAATTTGTCAGATGAATTTGTATCAGTTAATAATCAGTATGTTTTTACTTTTCCGCCCAAATGTCCGCATTTCTTTTCCGAAGCCAATTGATCTTCGAAATGTACACCAGCTGCACCAGCTTCGATGTAGGCTTTCATAATTTCAAAACAGTTCAAGGGTCCTCCAAAACCAGCTTCAGCATCGGCAACGATCGGAACAAACCAATCTCGTGACAAGTGACCTTCAGCATTTTCTATCTGAGAAGCACGTTCTAGAGTTTTGTTCACCCGGCGAACCATTTCCGGTCCTGAGTTTGATGGGTACAGACTTTGATCTGGATACATCGATCCTGCTGTATTTCCATCTGCTGCAATTTGCCATCCTAAAAACACAAAGATATCATTTTATGTCATCGTTCTGTTTATACAAATTTCACTCTCAATAGAAAACTTTTCCGTTCAAGGAGAGACAACTTACCGGACATGTAAATTGCGTTCAAGCCGGAGCGAACCATTTGCATCGCTTGATTTCCTGTAATTGCTCCAAGTGAATTGATATAGGGTTCTGTATGTAACAACTTCCATAGTCTATTTGCTCCATTCGTCTAAACATAAGAATAATTTCAAATCAATATCTATTCGATGAATTTTTTATTCTCGTTCTATACTCTCGCTTGAATATGACTTAAAACTAGATATTTCTCCGATGATATTCAGATGATTTTCGCTGCGAGATGAAAAAAAAACATTCAGGTTATGTACCTAATCGTATTTATCTAAGAGTATACTCAAACTGAAGGAAAGAAAAACGCTTTCTTTTAGTGACAATTTGTTTTTAAAAACACTCACTGCTAATGTATATTCGATCTCAACGCCGCTTCGTAGTTGACGAACAATATCAGGCCCATAAACTCTTTTGATTCCATCCCATCGACCAGCTGGTACCTTTCGTATCAGATCATAAAATGCCTTGTTCATAATGCTGTTGTTTTATAACGAAATAAGTATAGCCAGATATGGATATCCGTACGTATAATTTTGTAATGCAATTATCTTCTATCGCAGTACCAAACACTGAAAAATACGTACATTCATAGCTTACTTATATAGTGACCAGTGAACGTACTTTTTTTTTCTGTTCTATTCTCATCTGTCGCATACATTGATCTCGTCGCTTCTGGATAAAAATAGAAGCTCGACCATTCTTATCTTTTAACGTTCTCTTTCTCTTATTTTCATATCGTACGTGCATGTGCTGTACCTTTTTTTTCTTCTCATTCTGTCAGTATGACAAAATAATAGGCCTTGATTTATGGACTTTCCCCTCAATTAGATAGTGTAGATGGCAAAAGGAGCAAAGTACTCCGCTTCGTAAGTACAGTGAACTTTCGATACTTCTTCTAGAGTATTTTTTCTATATTGCGACATTCTAAAAGTGAGGTCGAAGTACTAAATACATTGGAATGTAAGACAATATATCCGATCGTACATTTGTACCGAATCAGAATGTTTATTTGGAATTTGAAGCCAGTGAGTGTCGGTTAAAAGTACACACCCCAAGAAAAGTACTGAAACAAGCAAAACAACTGTATAATATATACAGAATAAAAGGTACGCATGAAACATCACACAACGAATTACACGTGCTTGTTATTGCCTTTTCAACTGTCGATTCGTATCGATAAGTACCAGATTTTCCTTTTTATTTCTCTCAAGATTTCAACGGAGTTTTTCACTTGCCCCCATCGAATCGTACGTAACTTCATGATAAGGATGCAAATCTGTTCGAAGATTTGTAGCATACAGAAAAATTTTATTTTTATAAAAGTCATCAATTAAGCAAAATGAATATCGTGACATTTTAGCCAGTATTCGCTATTGAATAACAAGTGCTTCACATCCCATGACCTAGAAGAACAATTTATTCACAATCATCATTCATTTCTCAAAAATAATATTTTACTTTTCGGGAAGCGATTTTCGATCGACAATTTTGATGATACATAAACGCTCGTCGATTTTCAGTAACAATCGATCATTTAATATCCCCATAAATGGATACAACTCCTTCTCAATGAATAATTTCGCCATTTGTTCACCATTTGAAACTCGATACATTCGTAATAATCGATCCGAACAGATCACAAATAAATACTGTTCACCACTATCACTTGGATTAGCGTTACTTAGGCAGAACGTTTCACAAGCACCAGTAGCATCATCCAATTGAACAACTTTGCGTGATTTTGTTACTAAATTGTATATAATTATCACTGGACGATCTATCGAATCAAAAACAAGTAAATTATCTTTTATGATTAATTGATAAGCATCATCCAGTTGTGTGAATTTGTCATTCTCTTTGTGCCAAATAAAGATTTGATTATCGGTATTATGAAAGACGAAATGCTCGTGAAGTGAGTACATTTGCATAACTTTACTTGAATTTAATCGTATGGTTGATGAGCGAATTTTCAATGTTGAATTGACGAGATTGTATTCGAATAGATGAGTTTGATCTTTCGATAGGATGCATAGCCGATCGTCGGATTCATTTAATGTACTTGTCGAACAGTCCATCGCTAGTTGAGTAAGAATTTTTACTTGAAATGCTTTTGTATCGATTTGAAAGACTTGTTTAGTTTGCGAACAGAATAGAACGAATGACGATTGGAGTGAATGAATCTGAACATTTCGATGTTGAAATTCATTTGTTGTCCACGTTAGTTTCTTCGTTTCCATCGAATAGATTGCTAGAAGATTCTTCCGATCAATAACTAACACGTGCGATGAAGATTTCGTAAAATAACATTGTTTCACCGATGGAATCGATAGATGTAAATCAAGTTTATTCATTTCATTCAACGTGTAGATCTTCAAATCTTGATCGTTATCTGTGTAAGTTAGAAATCGATCTAAGTGTATTCTTGGTCGTTGACGAATTGCTTCTGATGAAACGAGAGTTTTCAAACCGACGAGACAAGATAACATTGTCGCACTGTATTTGTACAAATCCTTTCCATCTGAACAATACAGTGTTATACCTTCGGGATGCTCTGAAATCGATGATCAGAAAGAAAAATATGTCAAGTGTATAAATTACCCGCTTCGAAAACGCAATGTTCGATGTAAATATCCAATTGAACATGACTGAGAAGAAAAGACACATGTTTCTGTTGTTTTTTGTCATAAAGCCATTCATAAATATCTACGATACTTTTATTTCTATTAATACAAGCTGAAAAGGAAAAAAGAACATGAAGCGTTTTTTCAATGTGACAAAGCAAAACTCACCTATAAGATTTCCTAAACCGCCACTAAACGCATGTGAATTGTAATTATCATGAATCAAATCATATTCACCCAAAGATGTCAAACAAAATGGCTGAAAAATTTTCTCTTTACACAATGGGTTGAATATCATCACTGATGATTGTGTCAACCAGCCAATCGAATTGCTATTCGGAAGATGGACGACCGAGTCAGGTAACGAATGAAAATCGATATCGTTGTGAACTTCAATTGGATTAGTTTCGTGATGTACAGTTAATAAAGTTTTGGAGTTGTCGAGTGAATAGAAAAATTCGATGTGTAAATCAAGGAGGACGCAATGTTGATAAGAATTCTTGTCTCGGTGAACCGTTCGAATGAGTTCGAGTTGACAATCCTTATTGATCGAAAAATAAGAAATCTTTAAGCTTGATTTGAACGTCAGTTTCAGATCGTTTTTCTTCAGAAAATAATTCTCGATCATATCGTCGCCACAATCATATTCAGATATTAAATTATTCTCGGCACAGTTCCAAATCTGTAAAGTGTGCTGCGACAATGAAATAATTAGAATAATATCCTTCTTAATAAATGCAATCAATCGATGACACGGGATTTGCATCATTGTTTGTTTGGTCGAGACATTCTTTACGATCATTTCCGAATTTGATGTTAAACAGCATAAACATTCGCTGTGATATAAAGCCGAGATAATTTTTTCTCCCGTATCTTTCTTCATATAGGTGATTTCGGACTGGTTGTATATTGTTCGAAAATGATTCTGAAATTGAAACATTCGACTGTCGTCTGTGACAACTAGCAGAAAAAAATTTGAAATTTTCGAGTAGATCACGTGTCCTAATGGACATTTCAGGAGATATTGTGGTCGTTGATCGTCTGTTATCAATAGAAGTGGACACACGAGTAGACATTGATCGAGTAAATTGTACAGATTTGGACTTAAGTGCTCTCGGAAGGGAAGTAATCGATAGACTAACTCGAATGGAAGGTTCGAAGGATACGGATTGAGTATATCGATCAGCATTTCGAATTGCTTGAGTAGGAATCGTGAATCGCCACTCCCACTGTAATTTCCCCTAGTAAATACGTATAGAAAATCGATTATGGTATATTCACCGCAAAGAAGTAACGCGGTGAGAAAATCGAGATTGAATAAAGACGCGTAGTGAACGTATTCGTAACGTCCAATGTTGAGATATAATTGATGAAGACGTCGAAGGTTGTATTGCTTTTTCTGTTTGTCTATCAACGGTTTTTGTGGTGTTAAACATCGATCAACGGAGATGATTGCTGTTGGTAAATTGTATTTCTTCGTTAATTTCGCGGAATAACTCATATCGAATGTTGTTTTGTATTCATTGGCATAATATTCCAAACGAGTTTTCTCCAAGACCGGTGTTTCCTGTCGATATTGCTGCCCTTGTTCACCTTTCCATGGTTGATAATCTTGAAAATATCGATGATAACTAGAAACAAACAAATGCCCATGTCACTTCTCAATCTACTTTTTCCTCACTTACAAATAAATACATGGAACACCGTCGATATCCTTTTCAACCAAATATTTATGCATATCATTTCGAATACGAATCCACAGATTCGATGGTAAACGAAACGATTCTAACGGTGGCAAATAATGCGCAAAAACTGATTGTAGAATAACATCATCTAACGAAAGAATGTCTTCGATCTCGACTTCACTCAAACCCCCGGACAATTGAAGATAATGTATAGCACGATGGAATAAGATTTGTCCATGTTTTGCACCTAACTGATTGTATAAGTATTCAATGGCATCACCTGCGTACTCAATAGATAAAAATTTCGCATCGGGAGTTTGATTGTACGAATGCCAGGTTAATGTTTGATCGTAGATAAGCGAAAGGAAAAGTGGATCGATCTGATGTCGCCGAGTTAGTTTTGGTTTGATCCATTCGTATTGAACTGGTGTTAAACAACGTCGGTCTTGTTGCAGCCAAGATCGTAACACTTCTTCAGCTGTATTTTCATCGAACGGTTTGATTTCTATATCGAATAAATTGTCCGGATAGATTGCTTGCAGTTGGAGGTAAATCTCGATTTTTGTTCGTTCTAATCCAATTTCTATATCCGGAATTGTCGAGTAGATACATTTGACATTCGACGGGAAGCTTTTCGGTAACCAATCGGATAAATGCATTACATCGACTTTCTGTAATTGGTCGAGCGAATCAAGAAGAAGAACGAGATTTTCTTCTTTCGGAACACGTGTCAAAGTACTCGTGAAGATTTCTTTAACATTTTCGAAACTCGATGGGACACTCAAATGATAAATATGACATATTTGTTGAATAATCGATATGAGTGGACGCCGAATATCGCTAGATGATGGAGTGGCACCCAGAAATCGGACGATAACAGAAACATAATTCGGTTTGGGATACCAATTGGGAATCTATACTCATAATTATATCAACCTTCGAGTAAAGAACAACTTGTTGACTTACTTCATTAACGATCTTTGCCATAATTGATGATTTACCGATTCCAGAGTGTCCAAATAACACACAAGCAGATTTTGTCGATGCTGTAATATACGTTTTGATCTAATAGTGAAGATTTACTAGGAGGTATGAGAAAATGTCTGTTTACTTGATGGAAAACATCCGGTCGAGGAAAAAATCGTTGTGTTAATAGATTGCATTGAATTGCATGTTCTAAAACTTGATTAAATAACAAATCGTCGCGTTTACTCTCGTAGATTTTCATATGGTAATCGATTTGCGATCGGACTGCATGGTAAAAATCATCGTAGAATTTCGATAGATAGTTCTTTCGATCGTTCCCATCGTTCCATCGTAACTAACCACACGAAATGATATCTTTTAGACAGAATCAAGACTTACTCTGTAGGTATAAATTTGTGAAGGATCTATCGATTGACGAAGCAATTGTTTGACATCGTCCAACATCTGTTGAGACTGAGCTTTATCATCGTTGTCGTGAAACATCGATTCGAGCTCGTCGATATCAATTAATTCCCGAAAGAAACAAACTGTTCGCTGTGGTTTCTGTTTATTATGCTCCAAAGCACGATAAATTTCCTGCGCGGTGACTAAAATGAAAAGCTATGATATGAAATACTCCCAGGAACGAATTACCTGAGATGTGAAATTCATCCCGTTCGTCTTTGTTGATCAGTTTTTGCTCGTAACATTGGTTCGATGCTTCCCGTAAAATTGTTTGCAATTTTTTCTCTGATTCGTTCCATTGTTGATTATTATCAATCGGCCGAAGAAAGTACTTTTGATCCAAATAATTCTCGTCTAACTGGTACATTTCATTCAGAAAGCTCTTCTCTTTAGTATTCGATAGAAGATGTTGAAATATCCGTGAAGAGATACACGCCGGTGTAAAACGACTTCCATATTTATGACTCAACAAAATCTTGAAATGCAAAAATAGATGCAAAATAGACAAAGTCGGTATTTTACCACACAATTCGTTGCCATCGATAAGCGATAGGAAATATCAAGTTCTTGCAAACACATGTCAACGGTTGCATGAGTATTTGCTGCACTAGATTGAATACCCCAACGCATATCGGAATACTACAAAAATCAAGATAAAAATGTGAAGATTAGAAAAGAAATTACTTGAAATTGAATATCATATTTCGAAGCACAATATTCACGTAACCGAGGATAAACGCTCTCAATGAGTCCATTTCGTTCATTGGTGGTATCTAATGACGCACATATTCGATATTTCAAAATTAGTTTATCTAATGACTAACCAGTGAATGTTGAACTGACAAATATACGAACTGAATTGAATTTTCGATCTCCAACATGATCAAACCGACCCCGATACAAGGAATTGTCTTCCATAGTCGTCTGAAAAGAAAATTTACTTTAAGTACAAAATAAATTTCACGGCTGTGGTCGATAACTCGCACCTTTCTCTTTTTATGTTGACGCGCGTCGTGTGCTTCGCTCAATTTCTCTTCTTTCTTTCTTTCTGCTATTAGACGATTCCATGCCAATGGTAACTAAGAGACCATAATGCCAGTGACATAAACAAGAAAATGTTTTCTTTGAGTTTTGAAAGCAAATTAAATCCACAGAAATCGCGCTGGAAGAGTTGCCATGGAACGGTTATCGTTTCTGCTTGTGAAGAATCTAACTATTTTCATATATGACACGTGTTTATATGTGGACAATAACTATAAGGAAAAGAACGATAAAGTATAAGGATAACAAATACAGCGGATTATTCATCTCACACATGATGTTATGATGATTCATTCATCAGCTCTTATCAAGATTTTCAACCTATATAGAATACATATTGATTTTGTGCGTATATATATATGATGTGATAAAAACATTCAGTCACATGTAGAACAATAAAGTAGTGTTTTACAAAAAACAAGTTCTACCTGTGATTACTATATTGATATAAACCAATGGCAGCAATGAATTGGATTTGCGATATTTTGACAGTATGGTTCTGTTTGATGTACAAATCATATGGAATGCCAGTGGTGGATGAGCGCGATTGGTAAGAGAATTATCTCGTACGTTTTTTCAGCGATATATCTTCTGGCAATTTTGTAGGAAGGTATTTATACGATCAGATCTAGTAACCATCGATCTTTTTCATGAACATTTTCGTTCATTATTCATCTAGGACGTTGAAGACGATACAGTCTTTATACAACAACAAAAGATAAAATCAAGTTCGTATGATCATCTCTTCTTAAAAATGCATTAGTGATGTTTTACTTGGGCAATTTAGACGAAAATACGATCGTATGTATTCATTGGATATGATATAAGGCACTTCTTTGTTGTTGCATAGCAAAGTCGAGGAGTGGCAGTGAAAATAAATCCAAGATGGCCTGCTGGTGTCATACCTTATTATATCGAGCCAAATTTTTGTTTGTATCCAAAACTTGCAATCAATCAAAAGTACGTTTTTTTTTTCGTTTATAGCTGATGCTCACACGCATTTGATTGAAGAAGCAATGAAACAAATCGAAGAAAGTACGAAAGTAGATGATAAATCGTGCATTCAATTTAAACGTCAGTCACAATACAAACTCCCTTATGTTCATATAATAAATGGAGCCGAATGTTCATCAACCGTACGTAGATACATAATAAATTTTACTTGAAAACGACAGTAATTGATTTGGTGCAGATTGGACAGGGATGGGGATATAAGAGAATAATGCTGGAACATTCGTCGACGCGTAGTTGTATGAATATTGGAATTATTTTACATGAATTACTTCACACGTTAGGTAATTTGTGTTTGTTTCTCAAGACAAATATCATAAATTTCACTATTAAGGATTTGGTCATGAACAGTTGAGGCCTGATCGCGATTCATATCTTCAAATTCAATGGGAAAATATCCAAGAAGGTTATTAAGAAATACAGTTGACTATGAAATTGTTCACTTTCGTTCTTATTAGATAAATTCGATAAATTCAAGCGATATGAAGCACATCAAGCTTACGATCTTGACACACCATATGACTACGGATCAGTTATGCATTATCCACTTGACGCGTACAGCAAAAACGGATCTTTAACAATGGTTCCAACAAAAAATATCAGTGTCATCGTTGGTGAACCATTCAATTTAACTTCTATAGATATTCTTGAAATCCAACGGTATTATCAATGCGTTCCTTTCGGATCAACAACTACAACAACTCCGAAATCTTGTGCAATCACATGCTCAGCGCCTTGCTTTTTCGTTTTCACTCTAGCCCTATCAATCTTAAAGATGCAATTGTGATGAATATTGTTATGATACGAGGTATCATGACATCTATTTTCCTGACTATTTCTTTCTCATTTCTTTGTTGCCGGTTCTATATATGTTGTGAAATAAATCGAACTAGTCAGTTATGCTTCGATAGTAACATCGAACACACGTCTCTTTCTTTTCACTCTCGAACATCGAGCATAACAGTGGTGACAGCGGTCTGAAGAAGAAGAAAAGCAATTTTTCTTCTTTTAATTTNTGTGATCGATTGAAGCAACATTTACAAAGCGGCCGACCGATTCGTACACGTCCCTCACCACCAAGTGAAAACGTATCGGTGCACGACGAAGACAAATGTACATTGGAGGATATTATCCATGAAAAATTTAACACCTATTCAGGTATTGGTGATGCTAAAAGTTGGCTACTACAAACCATGAATCAATTCAAATTATATCAGATACGACGTGACGACCAACTCGAAGCTATGCCTTTATTGTTAGTCGACGAAGCTTATTTATGGCTCGTGGAAAACATCGAAGCTATTCCCAACTTCGAAGTATTCACCAAATTATTTCTTGGACAATTTGCATCGACAGCAACACCAACGGCAAGTTCCACCAAGGGTACTGTTGCACCAGTGACTGTTGTACCTGACCATTCACCTGCATCGCATTTGCAAAGAACCATAGCTGATGAAATAATCAAACGACCAACATATTTTCGTGGTTCACAAGATGATGTACACGATTGGTTGGAGAAATTGGAACAACGATTCGCAATGGCACATTGGAACGATGAGGACAAGTTACGATACATATCAATACATCTACAAGATGATGCCTATCGATGGTGGATGCAAACATCCACTACGATAAAGACTTGGTCTTCGTTCACAGATGCAGTCGTGCGTGCTTTTGGCTCAACACGAGCACAAGAATTGGCATTTGAACAATTGAAATGGTACAAACAAACCATCAACCAGTCTATTACTCAATATTATGAAAAAGTTATTGAACTATGTAAAAAAGTCGATCCTGCAATGCCTGATTCCTTGAAATTAAAATATTTGATGGCTGGAATCAAGGAATCATTGAAAACACACGTTGCATTACAAGATCCGAAATCAACTGAAGCATTTTTATCATTAGCACGAAAAGTTGAAGATATTTTTGCACTTAAACAAGCCGATCAGGATACTGCTGTAAATGATACTTATTTGAATGCAACCACTTATCAAAGTCAACCAAATCAAACGAACTTCACACCAACGTCGAACAATAATTTCTATCGAAGTAATTCTCGACATCCAACGGCACCAAATAATCGTCCGATGTATAATCGAAACACATCAAGTACATACAATGGTAACCGGCAAAGCAAATCTTCGAAGTATACAAAGTCAACACAACGATCGAATGCATGTTTTAACTGCGGTACTCTTGGCCATTATGCCCGAGACTGTACCCGTCCGCATTTTCAATAATGGAAGCACCGGTCGATGGTGTTGCTTCCAGAATGTTACATAGCAATCCATCGACGTTAAACACATCATTGCTTTACCTTGATGTTCTTGTAAATAATAAGCGAATGAAAGCAATGATTGATACTGGCGCAAACCGAACATTTATTTCATTACAAGCACTACCTAGACCACACACTCAACAATTTACCGATAAACAACAGAGAAGTGCATCTTTAGCTGATGGACACACATCACTTTCTATTTTAGGCACATTAGAATTATGCATTGATATCGGTGACATGTCAACAATTATCAAAGGATATGTCGTGAAGGAATTATGTGCCGAGTGCATATTAGGAATGGATTTCATTAGTAAATATAAACTCATTATCAATGCTGATGAACGAACGGTGACAATGCATGATGATGATAGATGCATTACAACGACATTTAATGTTAATCAACGCAAAATTCGTTATCCGGCACGAACAATTCGTCAGGGCTATATTCCACCGAAACGAGCAGTCTCAATACCAGTCGACGTGAAAATATCGTCAGCCAAAGTTTCATTTCGGCCATCCTTTCGATTGGCGCGACAATCACCAATGATATTGTTAAACAACATGGTCGTGGTGAATCACCAAAAGTCACACATTTCACTTTACAATCCGACTAAATATTCGTTCACGATACCTGAGGGCATCGTAGTAGGAACGACCACAGTTCCAACACTATCTTTCAACAAATGCTTATCGATCGATCATGAATTAGTCAACGGACATATTNAACACGAGCACAGGAATTGGCGTTTGAACAATTGAAATGGTACAAACAAACCATCAACCAGTCTATTACTCAATATTATGAAAAAGTTATCGAACTATGTAAAAAAGTCGATGTTGCAATGTCTGATTCCTTGAAATTACAATATTTAATGGCTGGGATCAAGGAATCATTGAAGACACATGTTGCATTACAAGATCCGCAATCATCGATATCCAACGGCACCAAATAATCGGCCGATGTATAGTCGAAACACATCAAGTGCATACTATGGTAACTGGCAAAGCAAACCTTCGAAGTATACAAGGTCAACATGACGGTCGAATGCATGTTTTAACTGCGGTACTCTTGGCCATTATGCCCGAGACTGTACCCATCCGCATTTTCAATAATGGAAGCATCGGTCGATGGTGTTGCTTCCAGAATGTTACATAGCAATCCATCGACGTTAAACACATCATTGCTTTACCTTGACGTCCTTGTAAATAATAAACAAATGAAAGCAATGATTGATACTGGCGCAAACCGAACATTTATTTCATTACAAGCACTACCTAGACCACACACTCAACAATTTATCGATAAACAACAGAGAAGTGCATCTTTAGCCGACGGACAGACATCACTTTCTATTTTAGGCACATTAGAATTATGCATTGATATCGGTGACATGTCAACAATTATCAAAGGATATGTTGTGAAGGAATTATGTGCAGAATGCATATTAGGAATGGATTTCATTAGTAAATATAAACTCATTATCAATGCAGATGAACGAACAGTGACAATGCATGATGATGATAGATGCATTACAACGACATTTGACGTTAATCAACGCAAGATTCGTTATCCAGCACGAACAATTCGTCAGGTCTATGTTCCACCGAAACGAACAGTCTCAATACCAGTCAACGTGAAAATATCGTCAGCCAAAGTTTCATTTCGGCCATCTTTTCGATTGGCGCGACAAACCCCAATGATATTGGTAAACAACATGGTCGTGGTGAATCACCAAAAGTCACACATTTCACTTTACAACCCGGCTAAATATTCGTACACGATACCTGAGGGCATCGTAATAGGAACGACCACAGTTCCAACATTATCTTTCAACAAATGTTTATCAATCGATCATGAATTAGTCAACGGATATATTACAAAGTTGACTCGACACGTCGCAGATCCGAAACAAGCAGATGAAATTACGAATATTCTTCACCACCATGAGAAACTCTTCGACACAAGCAAACCTGCGATTGCTGTTAATGTCAAACCACATGAAATCAAGACACTTGATTATCCTCCACCGACGTCGAGACCGTACTATTCAACGCCACAAAAAGAAGAAGAAATGTACAACATCGTTCAAGATCTTCTACAACATGGTCTCATTCGCAAGTNGAGAAACTCTTCGACACAAGCAAACCTGCGATTGCTGTTAATGTCAAACCACATGAAATCAGGACACTTGATTATCCCCCACCGACGTCGAGACCGTACTATTCAACGCCGCAAAAAGAAGAAGAAATATACAACATCGTTCAAGATCTTCTACAACATGGTCTCATTCGCAAGTCATATTCTCCATTTGCAGCACCAGCATTACTGGTCGCTAAGCACGATGGAACATGGCGAATGGTTGTCGATTACAAGAAACTGAACACCATGACAATCAAAGACAATCACCCATTGCCGAACATGGAACAAACAATAAGACGATTAGGTGGTGGATACAAATTATTCTCCAAATTAGATATGAAGAGTGGATTTTGGCAAATCCCAATCAAGGAAGAAGACAAGAACAAGACAGCATTTATCACAGCTGAAGGATTGAAGAACAGCCCGCCGTCATATCAACGAGTGATGGCTGACATATTGGCACCTTGTCGACAGTTTCCATTGGTCTACATCGACGACATCGTGATGTTTTCTCGTTCATTCGAAGGGCACGTGGAACACATCCAACTAGTATTATCCATTCTATCCAAGTACAACTTTCAACTCAATCCACCGAAATGCAAATTATTCCAACGAAAAATTGAATATTTATTCTTGGATTCGCACTGATAGCTGCACCGATACACAAAATAACGAATTTGACCAAGGAGAACAAGAAGAATTTCAAATGGAAAGAACCACAACATAAAGCATTCTTAAAATTGAAACAACATCTAGTAACTTCTCCATTATCTCTTGATTATCCTAATGATGCTTATCCAGTTATCCTAACGACAGACGCATCGAAAATAGACATTGGTGGAACATTACAACAGAACATTAACGGTGAAATGAAGAATCTCTATTATCATTCTCAAGTGACAACATCCACGTAGAAGAGATACGATCCAATTGAATTAGAAGCATTAGCTATATGGATGTGTTTTCAACGTATGAAGCCTTATTTACTAGGAAGATCTATTATCATCTATGTCGATCATTGTCCATTATGTAACATGATGAATTCGACAGTGAAAAATCGAAGGGTGGATCGAATATCGATCTTATTGCAGGAATTCAACATCGAAAAAGTTATCCACATCAAGGGTCAACACAATTGCTTAGCCGATTATTTGTCTCGAGATCCAATTACAAGGGAAGAAGAATTATTTGGCGAAGATTATGGAATTGCAAAGCAAGTGAAGTGGGAACCGACTGCTACAGTGCGTGTTTCTGATGGAACTCCTCCACTGGTGGGAGCTGTTCTGATCCGGCCCAAAGCAAAACAACTACAAGACCAAGATGTGATGGAAATTACCCCATTCAATCAGAAGAAAATAACAACATCAACCGTAGAAGAAACAACTGATCAACAAGCAAAATCTCCACCGAAAGTTGGTCGAAAATATGATTTCGATATGAACAAATTGGAAGCCGAACAAATGAATGATCCTATCATTAAACAGAAGATTGCGGAAGTTATGAATAATCCAACCAAATGTTCTTATGAAGTGAAGGATGGTTCATTATACAAGCTAGTTATGATGCATATCGGTTCCAAGACGAATAAGAAAGTAATATCGTACTATCATCAATGATCGATGGTCTACTCCAGATTTATCACAACCATCCACTTACTGGACATTTTGGAGTTCAACGAACATACCTGAAGATCAAAAACAAGTTCTGCTGGCCGAATATGAAACAGTCGATCACACGATACATACAATCATGTTTACCATGTCAACAGCACAACGCTAGTCGATTGAAAAAGCCTGGTCTTTTACAACCGATCACTCCTCCAGAAGGACTATTTCAATTAGTTGGCATGGGCTAATGTGGTCCACTTAAATCAACACCTCGTGGAAATCAATATGTACTCTGCATTACAGATTACTTCACAAGATGGGTGGTCGCTGTTGCTGTACCTGATTGCTCGGCACAAACAACTGCCGAAGCACTATTCAACGAATACATTTGCAGATACGGGGTACCAGCAGCGATATTATCCGATCAAGGCACACATTTCCACAATCAGTTGATGGAAGCAATGGCGAAATTAGTTGGATATAANAAATTGAATATTTATCTCACGTCATTTCCGAAAATGGATTTCAACCGAATGGTGAAAGAATACGATCAATCAAAAATTTAAGGGAACCCTCTACTCTGGTAGAGGCGAACAAGTTCCTGGGAGGTTTATCTTGGTACAGAAAATTTATTCCTGGATTCGCATCGATAGCTGCACCGATACACAAAATAACGAATTTAACCAAGGAAAACAAGAAGAATTTCAAATGGGAAGAGCCGCAACATAAGGCATTCTTGAAATTGAAACAACATCTGGTGACTTCTCCATTATTTCTTGATTATCCAAATGATGCTTATCCAGTTATTCTAACGACAGACGCATCGAAAATAGGTATTGGTGGAACATTACAACAGAATATTAATGGTGAAATGAAGAATCTCTATTATCACTCTCAAGTTACGTCCTCCACTCAAAAGAGATATGATCCGATTGAACTAGAAGCGTTGGCCATCTGGATGTGTTTTCAACGTATGAAGCCCTATTTATTAGGACGATCTATTATCATCTACACGGATCATTGCCCATTATGTAACATGATGAATTCGACAGTGAAAAATCGAAGAGTGGATCGAATATCGATCTTATTGCAGGAATTCAACATCGAAAAGGTTATCCACATCAAGGGTCAACATAATTGCTTAGCCGATTATTTGTCTCGACATCCAATTACAAGAGAAGAAGAATTATTCGATGAAGATTATGGAATTGCAAAGCAAGTGAAGTGGGAACCGACTAATGAAGTACGTGTTCCTGTTGGAACTCCTCTACTAGTGGGAGCTGTTCTGACGCGATCTAAAGCAAAGCAGCTACAAACAAAGCAAGACCAAGATGTGATGGAAACTACACCACCTGAACAAGAGAAAACAACGACACCGCCTGCGGAAGAAAAAACCGATCCACAGGCACAATCTCCATCGAAAGATGATCATAATTACGAATTCGATATGGAGAGATTGAAGGTCGAACAAACGGACGATCCAACCATTGAACAGAAGATCACAGAGGCCAAGAAGAATCCAACCAGATGTTCTTATGAATTCAAAGAGGGCCTGTTATACAAATTGATGCCGATGCGTACCAACTCCAAGACGAAGAAGAAACTTATTTATGTACCATCATCAATGATCGATGATCTACTCCGGATTTATCACAATCATCCACTTGCTGGACATTTTGGAGTTCAACGAACATATCTGAAGATCAAAAACAAGTTCTGGTGGCCGAATATGAAACAGTCGATCACACGATACATACAATCATGTTTACCATGCCAACAGCACAACGTTAGTCGAGTGAAAAAGCCTGGTCATTTACAACCGATCACTCCTCCAGAGGGACCATTTCAATTAGTTGGTATGGACTACTGTGGTCCACTTAAGTCAACACCTCGTGGAAATCAATATGTACTCTGCATTACAGATTACTTCACAAGATGGGTGGTCGCTGTTGCTGTACCTGATTGCTCGGCACAAACAACTGCCGAAGCACTATTCAACGAATACATTTGCAGATACGGGGTACCGGCAGCGATATTATCCGATCAAGGCACCCATTTCCACAATCAGTTGATGGAAGCGATGGCGAAATTAGTGGGATACAATCACACATACTCAACCACTTATCATCCACAATCGAACGGCATGATCGAAAGATTCAACGCGACATTCATCCCGCAAATCGCCAAACTCCAAGATAGAGAAAACAATAATTGGGATGAATTCTTGACACCAGTAGTATTCGCGTACAACACGGGAATTCATTCGACAACCGGATATGCACCATATGAGCTGCTATTCGGCAGAGAACCAAGATTATCTACGGATCAACCTCCATCAACATTCACATTTCGGAAGCCCAACGATTACTACGAGCAATTGAAGAAGAGTATGATGATCATACATCGAAATGCACGTAGAAAAATGACAGATAAGCAGCAACAATACAAAAAACGTTACGATACACAACGAAAGGACCCGCATTATTCAATAAATGACCGCGTGTTGATCAGAAAACATGGATTGAAGAACAAGTTAGATCCGAAATATTCAGTCACTCCTCAAATTATCGTTCGTGATCAACATCCAGTCTATATCGTTCAGGACGAATCAACACATGTGGAAACACGGGTACATGTCAATGACATTCGACCCATTTATAGTTCACAATCGAATTAATGAAGAAAAGAAGTCGGCGGGAAGCGAAAGCATAGCATTTTATCAAATATTTTAGTTAGAATCTTTATTAGAATTTTTGAAGGAAATATTTTTATTGATTAACTTATGAAATATATTATCATTTCGTATCATTCATTTTTGGGTGATTATTCTCTATCATTTCGTGCAAGGTTTTGTGATTGAGAACTGTCGAATTATGTCGATCACATGCGCAGTGATTGACACGATGAAACATTTGTCAACAATGACTTGAATTCAAAGGAATCTTGACACGCGCGAATCAGGATGACAATTGTATATCAAAATTCAAGATGGAAAATTGATACGGTAGTAATGCACAAAGAAATGATAGACATGTCGATTTAGAAAGGAAACTCTCTTTAAAGAGATGTTTCTGATTGAATACCAATGGAATCACTTGTGTAATTTTATGACGTCGAATGACATCTATGACAACTATGGAATTAAATTGGAATTCGTTCATAACGAAGCTGACCACTGGCTATTGGTCTAAAGGGTTACTCGAATCAAAATGCTTCGATTCATTAACCCTGTTATTAGTCACAAAGTGAATCAGTATTTATTTATTTACCAGCCAGTGTTGCATCACGTGGTTAGTTGCTTCCCGTCGGTTCAATCATCACACCCTCAACTTATCATCGGATCACATTGTTTATTTACTCATTCGTCTTGTGTTTATTTCAGAAATCTTGAGATTTAACTGGTCAAAGGTCATTTATTCACCTTATTCATCGGTCGAATCTTCACTAGTCAAATCTCCATTAGTCGAATCATCCTCAGTCGAATCTTCATCAGTCGAATCTTCATCAGTCGAATCTTCATCGGTCGAATCTTCAGCAGTCAAATCAGCATCAGCCGAACCTCCATCAGTCGAATCGTTATCGTCGAAGTCATTACTGCAATTATCGTGTGTAAATTTCATCGTTGAATTTTCATCGTCAAGTTGAATATCGTACTTTGATCGGACCTTTCGTTACAGTCGAATTTGCATTCCGATTGACCTCGTATTTCTATTCTGCATTGTAATTTCAAAGGAATTTATCATTCCAATCGCAAGTGGGGTAGAAATAAAAAATTTTTTTTTTTGTCATTTCGTTTGGATTGTCGTACATCGAAATCATCTGTTCGTTCTCAATTCGGTGTTACAACAAGTGAAACTGGGAAATCTATATTCGGATATGAACAAAGCAATGGAATGTAAGGGAGTCGCTGACATGTATCCTGCGTTTGTAGTCCCTGAGTTGATCCATGAAGTGATATTTGTTAACCAATACATGTCGATGGAAGCGATTGACAGATTACTGAACCATATTAGTGATTGCTATCAATTTTCAGTCGATACGGAAGGCGAAGTGACCAACAACAGACTAGCTATTATACAAATTCATACAATTCCACGAACATTACCATCTATGGTCATCTTGCTCGAACTGTGTCACTTGCCGTCTCCTGGATCAGAACAATATGCAAAAATTGAACAAATTCTTCGTCTAACCTTTAGGTCAGACAACTACATTTATGCATGGGGAGACATGAGGAAAGAACTCGAACCAGTAAACCACTTGCTCGACTGGCCAATTAGATCCGAATTAATTAACTTACAGCCACATTTTGCTGGATGGTATGAGTGGGCTCGGACCTTATGTAGGGTCCAGAACCTGCAAGAAAATGTTATTAAAGTGGAAAGTAATGAAATCAATCGATCAAATGATCCAATGAAATGCACGTGCCATCGTGAGTCTCCCTATCACGAAAGCCAGTTGTGGTCATTGCAAAATGCATTGATTTATGGCTTTGATGTATTTATTGATAAAACAGCTCGGATGGCACATTGGTCACATGGACTAACATATAGTCATTCATCATTATCACATGCACAACGTATTCGAATGATACATTATGCCAAGAATGATGTAATGGCGGTAACCTATTTGGTAAGACCCATTGTCGAACGCTGGTCGTTTACGAGAATCAAGGAAACGAAGATCGAAGCAAGGTTTACTGCATTTGAACCAATATTACCAGCACCATTACGTCAATCGTCAACAAAGAGGAAGGTCAAAAACCTGGATGTACAAAAATTGGCAAAAATATTCGAAACGATCGATCCCGATATTGAATCGATATCATCGGATGACGAAATATATTTGAATCAGGTGAACCAAGACGTTACTCAAGCTAGTGAAGAACATGTCGAAACAGAATTAGCAACAGCAACTAATGACAACATCAATGATGATTTAATTGAACCAACGAATGGAGATCTCGTTGACATTTCGGATGATGAAATTATCATTAGAAATATTGGGACACAGATGGATAATGATGATGTTACAACGACTCAATACGAAATGGGATCAGCCGAAGTGATTTGGCAAGATCCTGTAATAATTGCTGATGGTAATTATGAAGCAGAAGAAAGAACAAATCGATCGAAACATCAGCAACGCAGCATCAAAGCAAGGAATCGGAAAAACAACAAACATAACAAGCAACGACGTAAACATCGTTATCGACACTTTATCAAGCGACGATGTTATTATCGCTTCACCATGTACGAAATGAAAAAGATTCTTCGGTATTATGGAATTACATTTACGCACGTGAAATTCGATGAAACAAGTGAAAATTTAATTATCGGACTGAAGAATGAAGAAAATCGAAGTGAAGCAGAACATCAATTGGCAATCGATATATTCAACCGCAGAAGTTATTATCATTACCGGAGAAGACAATATCACAAATGAAGCAAAGGACACGAAAACAAAGATTTCTTTCTTTCTCTCTTCTCTTCTCTTTCTTTCTTTCTTTCTTTCTTTCTCTCTTCTCTTCTCTTTCTTTCTTTCTTTCTTTCTTTCTCTCTTCTCTTCTCTTTCTTTCTTTCTTTCTTTCTTTCTCTCTTCTCTTCTCTTTCTTTCTCTCTCGTTCATTTATTTCTCGCTACTGTGGACAGTTCTTTGTTATTATTTCTCCTGTGAAAGCTTTCAGTGATATTTATTCACAAAAAGTATTTTTTTATATACCAAAAAATCCTTTTTTGTGTCGGGGAAGGGTGTTACATCCCGCCATCTGATGACACGTCCACAGATCTTTCGTGGACGTAATCGTCTCTCTCTCTTTCCTTTGTGTGTTGTTTCTATATAACCTGGTGAAATAAAAGTAAAGTCAGTTATGTTCTAACTATTTATCGAACACACGTCTTTTCGCTCTCGAACATCGAACATAACACTCTGTTTGCAGTGAATTATTATTGATTCTTTTGATAGAGTTAATAAATTTTCGCAATTTCCTAAAGTTTATTTTTTACATGCATGTGGAATTGCAACATCAAATGTTTCTCACGATTCACTGTAGTTAACGCTTGTGTTAATGGCGTCGCGCCAGTTTTTTCTTACACAACATTTTTCGCTCTTCTATTATTGTCATTCACACTGATTTATCATGTGATACGGGTCTTTCCATTGGTCGTTATCGATATCGTTCTCTGTCTTTTGTTTCTTTCCTCTCTTCTGCAGTATGAATCTTGAACAATAACAATTCATTCGACGAACATAGTTCCTTCTTAGCTCAGGTAAGAATTGTGTACGACACAAAGCCAAAGAAATGTTTTCTCATTCTGAAACTATCACGAAATGGAATCCGTTTGTTTCCATATTAAAAATCAAGCTCTTTTAAAATCATATCCGTTTCTTCCAGATAATCTCAACAAATGAATTCAACGGTTCATGGCGATGTCGGAGATGACTCTAAAACAAGTTCAGTTATCTTATTTCTCTCATTTTCAGTCTTGTCCTCATGTATATACAAAATCATATTATCGAAGTTTTTCAAGAATAAATTACCACTACCATTCACGGTTGTTGTTCTTCTCATTGGCTTTATCATTGGTATTATTGCAGCACACATGAACAAAATCAAGAGTAATTTCTTATATGGTGAAATTGAATTAAGTCAAATCAATCCTCACTTGATGTATTACATCTTTTTACCATTGTTAATATTCGATTCATCGTTTAACGGCCACTTTCATGTGATCAAACAACAACTATTATCAGCTATTCTTCTCGCTGGTCCTGGCGTGTTTATTTCCACTGGAGTTATCGCCATATGTGGAATCTATATNCCTGTGTTTGAAACTTCTTCAGAGGTTGAAACAAAAAAGCGAAGCGTATTGGTCAGATCTGCTCTACCAATGAGTTGTTTCAGTATACATAGCGCTAAACAATAGTTGAATAAAAAGATTCACTGTACAGCGCCTCCTATACTTATTCAAACGACATAATGACAGAATTGGTTGGTTTCATCACCATTAAAAAAGATCAAATGATTCAGGAATCATATCGGATAGTTTTTCTGTTTTTTGAGAATCAACGACAAACAACGATCATACTAATAATCTGAACACATTTACGATTGAAACAAATATCTGCAAACAGAAAATAAACCGTTTTTTCATTCAATGGTCTCATCGCAACGATCGGTATCATTGTCGTGAAAACGGTCAGATGATTTTCTCTTCGTTTTCTGCCGCTGTACTGATGATAATCTATTCAAACTGTTCAAATGATATCTAATCGAAGTAAAGATACGGTGTACATAACGCGAATTAACGTGTATCCTATCCGGTGCTAAATGGTTGATTTGAATTCCTAGGTCTAATATTTTAAAACCGATTTGACGAGATAGTTGACATAAATGTTCATTAAATGTTTCAATATTTCGAAGCAACGCCTTTTCACTTGAATACTTGCTCGTGACTTTTAAACACGGCATAGTCAAGCAAACTGTGATTCCATTTGATCGATTCAAATTCGAATAAGCGTGCTTGAGGAAAAAAACAACTTCTTCAACTTGAGAAATTATGAGTGATGCTGAAAATATTCGAACAGAATTAGTGCCAACGAAAATGATGATTCCATTTGCTCTCTCTAAACAGAATTGAATTTCACGGGTAAACAATAAATGAAGTAAAGACAAATTCTTGTCGAAACTGTCAATGAATTTCAATCCAGAGATTGATTTTATTGTTAAGCCATATTCTAAACTTGCCATATTTGACTTTATGTATTTACTGTGACTGTCGCCGATAAGTAGATAATTCATTATTTTCTATCAAAGTCGTTTTTTCTTTCGTAATTATCTGCGTAATGAATAGTCCACAGATTTCGTTTCAAAATACGCGCAAATAAGTATTCACAGTTGTTTCTCATCAGTCAAGAAGAATAGATAGACGGCATAAAATTTTGTCACAAAGAAGTTCTCTCTTTATCATTATCAATTATCGTTTCCATTTAGACGAAGAAAAAATCAGTAAGATTAAATTCTCACAAAAGAACTTTCTTGATTTAACATAAGGTTTGTTTCGTGCAAAAATTGAGTCCGCATTCAATTAATCGTAATGCTTAAAAACAGAACTAAACTAGAAAAGACAACTTTTATGTTTTGCATTGTTTTTTCCTACACAACGAAGAACAACACAAGTGATGGACTCAAATTCATACAACAATTTGGATTGCTCTTTAAATCAGCATTATTCGAGTCAGGACTCGATTTTAGATGAAATTGATCACGATATATGAACAGTATACACAAAGTCATACTTAAAACAGGTCTTCGTCCTTGTTTCTAAGATTAAACATAGCCTTATAAAACAAAGATGTATCTTTACGCGCTTGGAATCCGATTTATGCATCAAATCATTTTATCAGTGCTGATGAAATCAATCTTTTGTTATTAATTAATAATTCAAAATTGCAATCTCAGCAATTTTCTAATCAAAATACATTAATTTTTAGCGCGAGCTTATTGTTTCGTTTCAATCAATTTTCTTTTCGCCTCTCTTTTTTCTCTCTTCGCACCTTCGTACTCATCTCAAAGATTGTCTCATGAAACGCAAAGCAAACAACAATGACAGTGTCACTATTAACAATAATGATATGACGATCGAAGGTATACCAGTGGCCGTCACCAATATGACACAGAGCGACAACAATGTTCGATCGACCCACTGGTCCACTCTCATCTGTGATGCGAATCAGACTCTTGTCAGAATAACCAAATTTGTTTCCTCAAACACACGCTGTACTCTCCATCAAAAAATCATTGATCATATGAATAACCAGACTGGTGTATCTATTAGTAAAGTGAAACAAACATCAGACGACGCATATATCGCCAATCATCAAACAATTGCAACTCCAAAATCTTTATCATTCTCTCCGAAATCTCTGCAAATTATTTCCATAGAAGAAATACAAAAACTCGAAGACGAACAGTATGTGTCATTCAATTGCAAGATACTCGACGTTGGAGAAGTAAAAATATGAAAATATTTTGCTATTATAAGTATTCGTAAAATTTAGGAAGAGAAAATTTCATTCTACAACAACTCAAAGAAAACCGAGAAAACGAAACTAACAGCAACAGCGGGTGACGAAACACAGTGTATAAAAATCAACCTTTGGGAAGGTCACTTGAACAAGATCAAGAAAAACCAGTGTTACAAAGTCAAATTGATGAAAACGAAGACGTTCAACAATGAAATATCGCTAACTACAACGGTGTATACAACGTAAATTTTTTAATTGTAAATAATGATCTCGTAGTCACTCTGTTTCTCTCGTTACAGTTTTGAAGAAATTAAAGATTTAGGACCTATTGAGTGTACTGATCTCCCATCGATTTCAAACAACTTAACAATCAGTGGCTTCATTACTTCAATAGGATTTTCTGAAACGAATCTCACCTGCCCCAAATGCTTTTCGAATCAAGTAGAAACTACTGAAAAGACAATCAAATGTTTGACCTGCAAAACACGGTCAATACTTTCCAAACAAGATGACGATCACAAGAAAATCAAAACTACAATTTCGACGGAAAGTAGACAATCGTTCGATCTTATAACCGAGTTAAGCAAAATCAAAGTTTTATTAGAACAATTGGATCATTCGGAACTATGCCAACGAGATTTGGTTGAAGATGAAGAAGTCATCATTATCCTGACTTCCAATCCTGTCTCGGTCAATTTCAACGTACGAACGAACAACATTATCAACATGGAGATCTATCAGGCTAATGAAGGATAAAAAACGTATTGAAAATATTTGAAGAAATAACTCCTCCTTTGAGAGCTCTGCCGAACAACATTAAAAAGTTCTTCTTAACATAATCTAACATCGATCAAATAATGTTTCTGAGCTCAGACATCTTCATAACAATTTCAGTCTAAATAATCGGAAACGCCCCTGATATAAAATACCTACTCGGTTATCCACTTTCTTTCTCTACTGAATATAATTTGTAGTTTACTGATTTGAAGAAATGATTCAAATATCTACATATATTCACCTCATCTAAATAATAAGTAACTAATCGTTCACGTTTCATAAAACACAAAAAATTTAAGAGATCTGTCTTCCATAGACATGAATTTAAACAATATATCNTACAACTCATTCACAAGCAAAGCTGAATACAACAATCCACCTCTCTACCTTCTCAACCGTATTACCACAACAATACCGCAAGTCTCATCGTGTTTCACATTTTTATCCCGTAAGGGATTGCGCTGAAAGCTTTTAGTCAAAAGCATGCTTCCTTATATTCGTAAACGTGCTGAAGTCGTAGGAACTAGCCACATCGCCTAATTTTGCTTATTTTTCGAGTTTGAATTAAATTAAAGATGGCGCTATGAAAAATAATCATTAGTCGTGTTCGAACCTATACTGATCAGTTTTGAAAACTTTTCTAAAACATGTTCTAACATATTTTAAATCAATTTTTTCAGTGAAAATAAAGGTGTCAAACAGAAAATCTATTCTAACCGATGGTTTTAATCAAAAATTGACAACAGTTTTAGTATTTGGTTCATTTTACGTCTTTTATTATTGACATAGCTTCTACTCTTTCCATATTTTTTCACTATGAATAAAACTGTTCGTCTGTCACTACATGAAAAAATTGAAATCATCAAATGGTACGCCATTCATGAAAATGTCGCTGAAGTTGCTTCTCGTTAATTTCAAAATCGTTTCGATCGAACTCCTCCGACATCGAAGAACATATTGAACAGTTTTTATAATAAGAACACTACAAAGATAAACTTTCGTACATGTTTTGTTTTCCAAGTGAGAACTTCTAATAAAAATTTTGTTGTTATTCACTCTGTATTTGTATGTTCTAGGATAAATTACTATATCTAAGTATCGTTCACATGCCTGATCTTTTACTCATCACACTTAACCGACAATCTATTATATAAAAAACAAAGAAAAGAAAATCAGTTTTCCTCACTTTTAGAACACCCTGTATAGAAATGATGGTGAAATAACAAATGATGCTGTTCCATCTTTTGTTAAATCAAAATATAATTGTCATGCAACAATTCAAGTTTATCTTGAAACAGGAATATCTTCGAAAAAGATTCTTATTCGTTTACCTTTGTTTGAATATCGTTCTAAAGGTTTGTTAATGAAAAGTTTATTTTAAAAATGAAAATTCTTGATATTTAGAAATTAACAACACAGTTCGAAATCGATTTTCACAAATAGAATCAACTAAACTATCACATCAAACAGAAGAAGATGATATATTTGTTTAATCCATCAACTGGTCTTTGGATTAGTTACAATGATTTAGAAATAATCAATTTAAAGAATAATTATATCAAACAAAATCGATTAGGTAGAGCATTTTTTTGGAATTTTTTGTTAGATCGACAAGATGAATTTATCCGTGCAACATTTAACTCATTGTATCAAGATATTCATTCATCAACAGCAAATTGTTCATTATTAATTTCTACTTCAATCAATTTGTGGATAGTACAAAATCAATATAAAGTTAATCAACGTGTAATGTACCAAAATAAAAGTTATCGTTGTATTAAAACTCATCAATCAACACTCAAAGAAACATCAGATGTCTATAGTTCATTGTGGCAACTTGAGACTACAACAATAATAATAACCACAATGAAAAAAATGAATGAATTTACTTAATTATCTAAACAAGATGATATTTCTGAATGGAAATCATATAAATTATATTCAGTAAGTGATCAAGGAATAACACATGGATGTCAACAATTGCATACATCTTTACCGAATTGAAGGCCACCTTTTGAACAGGAATTATGGCAGAAAGTTTAAATATTGTCCATATGTTTCATTGAGAAGTAAAATAAATATATGTAATAAGAGAAAGATTTATTAAGGGCGCAAGTGACGGTAAGAAAATACGTCCGCACCCTCATTCTCACCCGCGGAACCCTTTTCACTGTACCGAACTAGTAAACCTTTAAAGTTCAGCTATGTACCCTTTTTTTAGAGTGGGATTGAATAAGACTATCAATATCCTTCATATCAGTACGTGTCAAGCTCGATGTTGATGATGCTTGTCGAAGGATAAATGAATAGTCAATATCCAGTGAGAATTAAACATGAAAGAATAAAACTACGTTTGACTAACGTAGGAGTAGTTCGGTTACGAACAGAGACATCTGGTAAGATTTAGAAAGATGTAGCAAGGTACCATATTGCGCCTAACAGATACATTCTTTTTCTTCGTCTTTTAATCACCCCTCACACCTACCCTCAAATACGTGATTTATGTCTTTTCTTTAAACTTTCCATAATTTTAGTTCGTGAAGTATTAGATCGAATATTTTCATTGATTGAGAATCTATAATGAGAACAGAAATTGAAAAAAAAAATTTTCCTATCATTGATAATTCTATAAAAATTATGTAAATCAGGTTGCGCTATAAAATTTTAGTTGAATATTTTATTTTACAAATTTGATTTAGATCATATGATAAATATTACTTGATATTTGACAATAAAACATGTCAAGTCTGTCCAAATGGTTTAGCAAATCTATGAATTTAACTGATTATTTCCCTCGTGATCAGTGGCGTAACCAGGATTTTTAGACCAACGGGCAAACTTTACTTAGGTCGAAAAGAAGTAGTGGGCAAAACGGGCAAGCTTTTTGTCGATAGGGCAAAACTTTTACACTGATTCAAGTTTCAAAACACGACCACCAACAAAAGTGAAAAATAAGGATCTTTCATTTTTTAGTATAAAAAACAGAAGAAAGTCCAATACGCTGTCTTGTTTCCTTCACTGTAGTGCAGTATAAGAGAATGCAAGACAGGAGTNGATGATGCCAAAAGGTATAATCCGCATCCAACTTTTCGTAAAATTTCATTTTGAAAAGTTAAAATTGAACAAAGACAATTGATGATGCCCGCAACAAACATAATGATTATTACAGCAGCACTCATCTTAATACTAAATGGCTGATCTTTTATTGTCTTATCTTGTTTCACTACAACTCGTAAAATAGCATCAAGAGTTACACCAATACTTTTAACTTGAGGATTACATGGATCACCAATATAACAATCAGTTGAATCATCATCTAAAAAAATTATTTATTATCGTAACATATGAAGAAAGTGGAGTCTTGTTTTGTTTCTTTTAGTTTCTATAAATTGATAAAGTTTTATCTATACTTACTCAAGCGTTCAAAAGTGAAATTCTCTGAACCATATATCTGGATTGAATAGTTCATTGGCGTCTGTGGTCTAAAAGTTGTTATAACTAATATGTACATTGTATTAGCTTGAATATGAGCTGAGAATTGATTGCAAGCTGTATACGAATGTTCAAGACATTTGGTTAAAGCCAAATTTTCATGCCAATGCAATGGATCGAATTGATTTTTATACATATCTACGACAATTGTTTTATTTGGACCAATTAAAAAATAATAATATCCGTTTTTAGATGTTGTTATTCGAATAGTTTCATAATAATATTGCGAGCTGGTGCAATCTTTAGCATATGTTTGACTGTGTGCTGTTAAGCTTGATGAGTATTCAAAACCAACAACCGGCGAAGGATCTATTCGAAAGAGTATCCAATCAGAAGTTGTAAAAGTGATAATCTTCTATCTTTATACTATTGCTTAGGAATATCATATAGATTATACTTACCAACACGTTCTAAACCAACAGTACTTCTACCAAATACCTCTACTTTGAAATCTGTTATGGCAATGTCATCAAGTACTGCTACAACCAATACATACTGGATATTAGCCATAAGTCGAACGGTAACTGTATCATGGTTACTATTGCAACGTTTTTCTTCTTCTGAAATTAAATTTCCCATTGGAATACGAGGATAAAAAACACGTTCATATATATAACTGGATATAGTTGTTAAAGGTAGGGTATCATTTCTAATGGATAAAAAAGTGTAGAAACCATTCTCAGTCACGTTCACTTGTATTGCTTCATAGCGTACCATCGTCCAAAGTTCGACACAAAGCTTACGAGCATTTGTTGAATGATTTTTTGTCAATGTAGATCTGTATGTTGATTGGATAACTCGTTCAACGTCTATTCAACACAAAAATAAAATAAAACTAAAGAAATAGAAATAATCCTTTAGTTTCATTTCTATCTAATTATCATGAGTTTTATTTTCAGAGAATGTATAAATATATATAATGATTCTAATTCTCAAAAAACAATTTTATCTTATATGTAATGATTTTTAATAAACATACTTTTACTTAATTTTCGAAAGGATAGTTATTTTAAGAATATCTGTATGTTAGGCCATTGTCATAACTATATCTTCTGTATAATACTCCTTATCTCACATATTTGTCTTCAAGAAACATACTAATAAAAAAACATATATTTAAGTGTCAAGGGTAATACTATCTATAAATCTGATTTCTTTTTTTAATTAGAAAATAAACTTTCATTAATCTTATAGAATTATATTACTCACTCATGCGTTGAAGATGAACTATATTTGAACCAAATATGATGATTGAGAATGGACCTGTTACATTTCGATAATATGTCGTCACTACTAATATATATGCAGTGTTCATTTGAAGTTCAACGGTAAATTTAAATTGATCTTTACTAACGGGTTTACCATACCATGCAATTAAATTTGTTAAAAGATCAAATCGAGAAAAATGATCTTTATACATAAAACCATAGAGTCCAATGCTACTGTTACCAGTCAGAATATAAAAGTCACTTTTACTCACATTGACCTGTATGGCTTCATAATAATAAGCTAGAGAAGAATTATATAATTCACGTGAGAACATTTCGTGATGGTATGTTAAGGTAGATGAATACATTGCTTGAATTGTAGATGGAACATTTCCTAAATAAACAAAAATGTGGGTAATAATTCGTCTTTATTATTACAAGTAGCGCTCGTCGTGCCGACTCACTTAACCCTCGACTGTGGAAGACACATATGTTTTTCGTGTCCCAGGTGTGAGACAAATTAATCTCACAACTTTATATAGTAGACAACAATTGAAATGTTATTACGTAGATGTATTTATGAACTTTCGAGAACAAACCATCCAATTTTTTGAGAATCAATGGGGGTAAAATGTATTTTTAATTGAGAGCTAACAAAATATTATAGGTAGTAAGAGGCACATGCAAAATTTGGTACATTTGTCGATTGCAGAAGCGTTATTTCTTTGCAAAGTTTTTATAAGTTTAATACATTCAACCAGACAAATCAATATCACATGTGCTAAAGGCTAGTTTAGGCCCTGTCACTCTTGGTATATGGATTTTCTTCGTTTGGCGCTTTTAGTTACGATCCCCTGAGAAATTTTTCGTCATTCTTTTATGATTAGTAAGATCATTGACAGTTCCATCGAACTTGCAAAATAGTGCCATTTCGAACCACATATCAATTGCGAAACAACTTTAGTAACTCAGCACCAACTCCAGTAAAAATCGTCAACTCAGAAACTGGAGTTGTCAATCAGTGATCCCATCCAACCGACCTTCTATTATCCACCATCCGAATCCACATCCCTTGAATAAATCATGTCACTATACAATCTATACTTTACCACACAAGCGCCACATCCTCACTGTCACCTCATCCACAGTGAAAACTTCCATCGATCTTCATACACCTACCCCGGATTGCACTCAGCATCCTGACCCATGCCCATACACCCACACATAGTGTCACCGAACATCCCCCGCCTATACCCACACCATCACCCACACCATCACCAACATATGATGCTCCCTACAGTCGACCGAACTACAGCGTCAGCATCTAACCATCCAACTCGATTACAGACTACGCACTTGCTATTTCATCCGTCTCCACATATCTACCTCACATTCACTCACATCTTTATCGTAATTACTGCTTTCGTCCATGATCTCTAACCCAATCAAACAATCGCGCTTACATATGATTTAATTACAGCATTTACTGATGTTTCTTAACCTTGGATCCACCACCCTCACCCACACCCCACGTCCACTTCACTTCCCCTGAACCTCACTACCTATCCACCATCAGTTTTTTATGTTTGGACTGGTTCTAGGAAAAAATGTTTTTCTGAACTTTCACCCACCATCACCCACTGCCCATCCCAACCTCAGCCGATCTTACTTGACTTCACCTAATCACAGACCCCAGCATGAGTTTTTTACTTTTTGAATGTTCGACACAGTTCTCGGCACGATTTTTCAAAAATGTTTTTTTCACCTTGACAGAAACGCACAAACAAACTATTTTATGTCATATGACCCTTCTTACAGTCGAGGAAATATGACCTTTCATACTTACTTACATACAATCGAGGGAACATCTGAACAATCTATTTCGAAAAAACTTGAAAAACTGACGGTGTCATTGGATTCCTCGACCCCGTTTACCCTTCGGTCAACCCTTCTTCATCTTCAAAGGTTTCTTAGTTGGAAATATCGAAAAACTGATAGTGCCGTCTGATTACTCGCATAGTGCCCATCATTTTCCAAATTTTGGTTGATTCCCGAAAATATTGTTTTTTTTACCTTGACAGAAACAAACAAACTATTTTATTTCATATGACCCTCCTTACAGTCGAGGGAATATAACATTTACTCTTCTAAATATCAACAATTTGGAAAATTATTCTTGCTGAATACAATAGTAGAATAGAGCAAAAGCTAATAATACAGACTCTCAAAAATAGAGATATAAAAAGCAAAATGTCTATGATTATATGATAAGGTTTTTAATATCGTTGTTTATTCCAATGTTTACAGTGAAGAGTTAACATTTCTTTCTATTCGTTTTTCTTTTTGATTATAATTTCAAAGGTTATTTTATAAATAAATTCAAAGACCACTTTTTGGTATTAAAACGCTTTTCTCTTAGTTTCTGAAAATCTCACTTTCTTTTTGCAGAAAACTTGAACTTTTAATTAACAGTAGGATCTATTTTTTCTTCATTGATGTATTTTATCAAATCCTATGACACTTACCACAAGAGTTGTCTTTTAAAGGAAATTTTCTAACTTCCATGTTGTTTTTATCGGAAACAAATAAGTTTCCATTTACATCAAAATGAAATAATCGTGGGTACATCAGTTGACTAGCTTTTTGTTTTTCGTGATTGCATCCGAGTAAACATCGAAAACCATTTGGTCCTGATCCAATTATGCGATCGTTGCCCAAATCCGTAATATAAAGGAATTTCTCATAATCGAGTGCAACTGAAGTGGGCGTAAACAGTAAAATTGTAATTTCGTATGAATCTGCTCCTGCTACTGTTTTTCCTTTTAGTTCGCCGAATTCAAACAATTGAATTCGATTGTTCAAAGAATCTGCTACATATAAATTTGAATTTGCATCCACAAAGATTCCCTGGGGATCACTGAGCTGAGTCTCTCCCCTACCGCTACTACCTGTACCTGCCACAATTGTCGGATCTGCTTCTTTACTCTTATTTAGTGATTTTTTTACAACTCGATGCGATTCGTACATTGAGCAATATAAATTGTAATTTATATCGATAAAAAGGCAAGCACATCGCGGTTTAATATCCATAAAATGGATAAAGACATTCTGGCTTGCTGTCCATTTAAAAATTCCCTTACGTGTTGTACTAAGATAAATATCACCATTGTTGCTCGCAAATAGAGAACATGGTGTTAACTCGGATTGGAAACTAATCGACGACATCGGACCTGTAGAANTCCTTGATGCACAGTACTAAGATAAATATTACCGTTGTCACTCACATATAGAGAAGTTGGTGTGAACTCCGATTGATAACTAATCACCGATGTTGGACGTGTAGAATCCTTGGACCAAACTAGAATTTCACCTTTCTCCCCAGTATCAGTGTAAATTGTATTGCTTTTATCAATAAATAGAAAGCCCGATGCCTTACGACGATCCGGTTTTCGAACAGCAAACCGAGATCCAACAGTATCCCATTTTGCTGTTGGACAAAGTTTTGGTTCATTAAATGAAAGAACTGCAAGCAAAAGAAAAAAAAGACTTGTGAATAACATCAAAGAGATGTAGAGTTGTTTGATTTTATCTTTTAACTTTTGTTTATTCGTAAATTTGAATTGATTTATGAATATTTTCAAATAAGAAATGATTACCTGATGTCCCATTAATAAGAATGATCACAATTAAAATAAAAACTATATCAGAATGAATATTCATGAACATATATTTCAATTCTTCTAAATAATCAGATGATACTATTTCTACGTCGTTGGAAATGAATGAAATATGTGTTTATTGGATTAAGAAGCCAAATTTCAATACAAATATATGATTTACAACAAAGTCATGAAAATTAAATATGATACATTCAAACATATTTAATATCAAACCATTGATATAAATAAATATTCTCTTTGGTCACGTTTTCTTTTTTATTTCAAATAATCTTAATAAGAAAATATTCTCAAAGAGAATTGGAAAGACTATAGAGATATGTATTTGAAACCATGTTAGACATAAATCAACAAAAATGAACGAAATGCCAAATAATGGTTGATTTATAGATTGCATACAAGAAATTTCTTATAAGATTCATGTAAATAAATGTTCAATTCAAAATAAAAAAAAACATTTCTATTATAATATTTGCTTTATGGTCATTTTCAACGAAGGGATTTTACTAAAAGATTGGAAAGATTTATTTTCTATCAATATTAATACCAAATCAAATATTTATATTCTAGGAATAACAAAGAAATTTTCGTTTGGTTTTTAATATATAAAATAATTTATAATTATCATGAACAAATAATAAATTATCTTCTCTTCTTATTCTATATATAATAAATAATAAAGAGAAAACATTCATAATTGATAATTGTGACGTAAAAATGAATCAATTTCAGTATTTTTGCACTCATGAAAATCTTTATTATCAGATTAGAAAATCTCATTCATGTTGTATTTTACTTCAAATATCAAATTTGATAATTTAGATGAATTACAGAATAAACAATCGATTCATATTTATTTATCTGAACTTTCATGATTTATGTTATTCACTTTCAATACTTAATTCACAAATTTAACTTTTTCGAGGCGATCTGTTTATTTCTAGAAAATAGTCTGAATGTTGTAGTTTTAATGTATGTTTTCTCTCTATAAATATATCTCTTGGGTTATTTAACATATATAACCATCTATTTCTCTTTTTCTTCTTTTTTCACCAATGTATATAGAATTTCCTTTTTCGTTTCATTGAAAAGCTATTCAAGTTTACTTTATTCACATCTAGATTATGCAGTGAGAACGAGAGAAAACGAAAATACGCTGATCATTTGCTCGAAGGAATGGAAGGATCTGCATCCAATATCCTAAGAAGATGTGTCGCTTGCTATGAGAAGACTAGACAACAGCAATCAAGACAAGCAAGTGCAAAAGCAGCAAAGAAAGTAAAAACTTCTGTTTTGGCTGTGTCGATTGTTTTAATGAAAAGCATTTCTCTTCGTAATAAAATAAATCAGTTGGTGATATACACAGAGTAAATATAGAATTAACTGCCACTTTCTCTTCAGAAAAATAAACGGAAGAATCTATTTTGTAAGTCATTTTCTTGTTAAAATATATAGCGTGAGCCACCGGCCACTCACATCGCCTCGAAAGGGTTAAAATTTAAGAAAAAAAAGGGTTTTTTCTACTTTTTATTAATAAAACATATGAATAATCTTATTGCATTTATCAATGATATTTAATAACTCTTAGAGAAATTCTTCGACCTTAATTTTTTTAAAGTTAAGGAAATACCTCAAATCTTTTAATTTTTGGTACACGAACAAAAGTAATGATTATTGTTGCCAATTTCTGATGAAGAATATGTAAGCT